>CAHIKZ030001946.1:600000-847500 GCA_903632075.3 Acanthosepion pharaonis | reverse complement strand
TAATAATAATAATAAGTTCAATCTACAGGCCAAGCATACTTTGACAATTGGGTGAGCAATAATTGAGCCATACTAAATATGAATTCGATGAGATATCCGTAGACATGGTCAATGGAAACAAGAATAGATTAAATAAATAAGTAGATTAAATAAAAGATTCACTTTGAAATGCCCTGAAGGTTACTCAGATTGACAAGCACCTGATGAAGGGCAGAGGGCATAATGGCCAAAATGTTGTGATAACAACAACAAAGATGAGGACAATAGTTCACATGTCAATAATGATAGCGCTTCACCCTAGAAATTTTAAATCTCATAGTGAATAGCAATTTAAAAGTGATAAGTTAATCAAAGATCATGATCGCTACATTAAGTTAATCAAAGATCATGATCGCTACATTAAGTTAATCAAAGATCATGATCGCTACATTAAGTTAATCAAAGATCATGATCGCTACATTAAAAGGTTTTTCTCAGATTAAGCAACAATAGCAGCAACAATCTTCTTTTATTTTTTTTTTTAAAAATGATGAAAAATTTTTTTTTCAACTCACTAATAATTTCATTTTTATGAAAGAAGAAAGGAAACCTAAATTAACCATGTATTTAATTTTTAGAATCCTTCATCAGAAATTGGGGGTTGGGAATGAGAAATGAAAAAAGAAAATGTTAAGATGAAGAAAAGGAGAATCTCTTTTTTACATTGAAAGAATCCAAGATCCTGAGAATATTTTGTTTGATTTTGATTAAATTCTCTAAATATTCACTCAATGAAACAGCAATTTAGGAAATTCTTATCAGTATAATTTGAATGTTAATTAAATGACTTTTACAAATTATTTAAGTTAAAACAAATTGGTCTTTAATTTTCAGCAAAATACAGCAAAACTTTCTGAACACTAATATATATCTAATGAAGAGTAAATAATAAAAGCTAATTTTGAAAAATAAATAAGAAAAACTTACAAGTGTTAATTGATCAAAATTATCTCTGATGAACTCGGCAACAAAATTGAAATCATGCTGTGTCATCTGAAATGAAAATGGCTAAAGTCAGTTAGAGAAAATATAGAAAAAGCAAAAAAACACAGGAAAACTGAAGGGAAAATTCAGATTCAATAGGAAGAAGCAACATGATTTCATATCGCAGAAAATTCAAATTAGTCTTAAAATTTCAAGAGACAAAAAGGCTATTTATTGACATCATTAAGTAATACGAAATGCTGAATTCTTTTTTTAATGACTTTTTCATCTTTGTTGATGGTTAGAATGAATCTGGTTATAATAGAATAAGTTGATGTTTTGATTTTTGCTTAAATCAGGATATTTGTGCCATTTTTTTGTGTAAAATTCTTAAAAGCTAATTTTATTTGCTCATTGACAACAGTCAGGGAAATTACTTTCAATAAATGTTTAATAAGAAATTATTTTTGCTTTGATAATCATGTCCTTCATCACAGCTATTTCAGATCTGTGAGGAGATGATTCACTTTTGTAATTAAAGAGACAAAAGCATTTGCTAGCGTGTTTTAATACAATCAAGTAATAAAAGTACATCAAGTACTAAAATTTTGACAACATCTACTAAAATGTAGAAGAAAGGGATTTTATTATTAATGATACATTCATAAATCAGGTGAGTTTTCTTAAAAGGTTTTTTATTTTGTCTAAGTATGAACATGTCATCAATATATTAAACATATAGCTTTGGTTAAATTATTAAAGATTTTCTTTTCTATTATACAGACATTTAATTCTTGGTAATGATCAAGACAGTCAGAAGTACTCAACCAAAAACATAACATGACCCTTCAATAGGCTATATGCAATTTTGATCCAGATGAGCAGCAACTTGAAAATAATTTTGAAAATAGAAAAAAATAGATAACAGATTAGACAGTCCTTGTAGGTTGAATTTAATAAAATTGTCATATATATATATATATATGAACTCTCTCATCTTCTTTGATGTATGAGGGTCCAACAATTCACCTTCTAGAACTGAACAGTCAGACTACACCATATATGATTTGATCATAGTGGTAAAAGCTTGTGTAAAACCAGCCATGCTTTTCAGAACTGAATATAGAGAAATAGTGCAAACAGCCCTCCTCAGGTTTTAAATTCAAAATTGTCCTTCTCTTAGACTGGTTGCCAGCCAAGTCTAAAGAGTTTAGGCTGTCCTACTATTAAAGAGTATATGGAGAGCTGTATCAAATGATGAAGAACAAACTGCATATTCTCAGGGTTCCCACAGATCTGTGTAAACAAAATTCCAGGACTTTTCAAGGACTAAGTTTTGAGGACTAAAACTGGCAAACACACAAAGTGAATGGTCATCAATTTCAAAAACACAAGCTTTGTGATTTGTCTTTCAATAATTTGACAGATGAGATGTTCAAAGAAAAGCTACAGTTCAGTTGGTTCCAATAATCCAGGTCACATGGATCAGTTGAAAGCAGTGAAGAAATCAAAGTGTTGAAGACTAAAACACAACTGAATGCAGACCTGGTTAGGTTGCACATTTTGTGTAGCATTCTACAGTTTGGAGTTCTACTACACGTGAAAATTTTGAATGACACACTTTAATTCTTACTGCTACACATTTCAACTATCTAGACTACTCAGGGTTTGTGAAGGTCACAAAAATTCTTGACTGCTGCACATTTCTTGTGAAGTTAAGTATAATGATTTTAATGAACAGAACTACAAATAGAAATTTTCACAAAAAAGACTACACGTTTTAGCTACACCTACTACTCATGGCTTTTGATTTACATGGCACTCAATGATGTTACCATTTTTTCATTTCATCTAATTTAGCATTCAGCTCCTCTTCCAATTTTGATAGCTCTATGGACTTGTCTTTTGTAGATCTTTGCATGGCATTGGACTTTGTAATAAATGTGAAGTTCTGAGTCTGCTCAGCTATCTCTTCATAGCTGTCAGCTGACTTGAAAAAGTTGTGTGTGCAACATTCAAGCCTGTGTTTATTGTCTTCTGTTCTTCACATCCTTAAGGTATTGGTTGTATGTTGTTCTGGAATTGGAAGCACTGCAGAGAAGGAACATTACCAGCACCTCCAACTGTGGCCAAATAGTCTGTGCTAATGCACTGTGCAACCAGAGTCTGCTGTTTCATATTGTCAGTGGAAATTTCCTTATTGACTGAGAAACTTCTCTCCACTAAGACCTGTCCATGAGAGAGTATCAGCAATCTGCAAACAACTTTCCATAGTTTTTAATATTCTTTGTTGCTAGACAAAGAGTAAAACAAATTGTCCTGACAGTCTTCATGCTTGCTGAAATTCTTGAAAGCAATATTTCCAGCAGCCTCCTCCATGAACACTTTGTACTGACTGATGATGTCATCACAATCAGACTTACTGACTTGTTTTCTGCCCATCATATGAGAAAGACAGCAATTTTTTTTTCACAAATGGATCCAGTATTCAGCCATGCAAATGACCTTACAGAATTGTCAGAATTTTCTCAATGATAGTAACAAACATTGTCTTTGTTGGAATTCTGCATGCAAACAGATCTTTTGTTAACACATTTCCATTTTTGAACAAATTTTGCATACCCTATCTGCCAGAAATCCATACTTATCTTTGCATGTTTGGGTTTGACAAAATTCTTACAAATTCATTCATTTTGGAAAATGTAATTATCTTTTTAGTGTACTCTTCCTATACAAATCTTCTTAACAGTTTAAAAAGATCATTGGTAAGGAAAGGAAGTAACAGTTTATCACTTTGATATTTTATCCAAAACGGTTCAATGTCTTTCGAAACTGACACAAAAATCTGCAGTTTCATTGGAAATAAAATGTCATTCATATTTGACAGCACAGCAGAGAAGGACTTGATCTGGAGACATTTTTCTGTTTTTTTAAATTAAGTTCACAATTTTGATGACATCTGGCCAAATGTCTAGGAGTCATTCACATTTTTGTACATTTTCTAGCCATCTATGGCAGAAATATGAAAGTAAAGGGACAGGGTTGCCAGATTGAATTTGCTATAAAAGCCAAATAAGTTTTAATATATTACAACAAAAGCTAGAGATACAGGTCATTATTAGCCTACAAAGTTTAAAAAAACAACATTCTTCTTGTTTTTTAAAAGATGTATTTTCTATCCTATGCTAAGAAGATACATCAAAGGCACATTTTCTATTTTATCATCCTTCCCATTTACATTTTCTTCGAGTCAAATTTGATTCTCAAACTTGTTACTTTTGGCACCAATTTAAACAAACATAGTTTACACATCAATAAAAATTGACACAGGACGCGTAAAGTATCAATATTTTCAGCATGAACTCATTCACCACTGAATAGAGATCAAAAGGACTTTTTACTTTTGAAATTGACATGTAAATAAAATTTCTTCAATTGTTCAAATTTTAAAAAACACTAATAAACTTTTTGAGATTCTACTAAAATGTATTTTATTACTGTAGAATAATTTATTATTTTCCTTTCAACTACAAATTCAATGAGTGTGAATTAATTTTTCTTTGATGGGAGATTTTTCTTGTCTCTGACACCTTTTATCTTTGCTTTTCCTCTTTTCTCATTGAGTAAAGGCTGCAGCTAGGTGAAGATAAACCTTCATATCTTTTCTCATCACCTAGACAGGAAAACACAGAAGTAACTACAAGGTCATGGACTTGTCAAGGAAACAAACCACTATTCACAATATTTGCCAAATATTACTGATGGCTAAAAAAAATTCATTTTTCTTAAAGGACAATTTTAGCTTGTAAAAAAATCAGATTTCTGTGGTTTTGCATTTTAATTTTCATGAATTGAGAAAAGGGATGAGTGGGCAGCCCAATTTACAAAATTCCAAGACCTTTCAAGGAGCTTTTGGGCTATTGTTTATCCAGGACATTTCGGGCCCTGGAAATTTTCCAGGACTTTTCAAGGTTACCAGGACCTGTACAAAACCTGGTTAGTATAAGTACAAATTTTAGTTCTTATTTTACAATGAGCACTGTTTTATTATCTCAAGCACTCATTGTGCTGTATTTTATTTATATATATATATATATATATATATATATATATGCATGCCACAGCTGTTTGAGGTTTCCTATAGACCCGCTGAACTTAAATAAAGTCAATTCAGGTTTGCTATGGTAAAAATTTTCTGTCCCAACTAAAAATCATCACAAAAATGGCAAAAGTCATTTTGTCACAGCTTATTTTTCTCTCAAAAAATGGATTTTCATACTTTTATAGGGGTAAAATATTGAAAAATCACTGTTTTATCATCATCTAAACAAATATCAAGGAAACTTTAGATCTGAACCCCATGAAACTAGGTATTTTCTGAACCCCATGAAACTAGGTATTTTCTGAAAGCAAAGGATATATTCTTTCATTTAAAAGTAAAATTGGCTGGTGTAAATAACTCAAAATTTTTTTCGGTGGGTAAAATATGAAAAAAATAGTGAAAATTTTGCATTAAAAGGAAATTAACCATTATTTTTTTTTTTTTGAAAATCAGAAAGCCTAAATCATAATCAAACTATTTCAGGCATAAAATTGAGAGTTTTGAAGGAAATCAACATTCCTAGGGGGTCAAAATGTGACAAAGTCCATTGGTAATTTTCAATTATATGACTGCCAGGGGTTAAAAAAATTGACACCCAGCCACAGAAATCTTTAGTAAAAGGCAAAAGATTTATCTGCAATTCCTGACCACCAGAAACGAAAAGTTTTGTTTTTTTTCCCAAAAAATAGCAGCGATAAGGAAAATTAAACCAAATTGACTTTGACATCTCTGGGTCAAAGGTCAGCCAGCCAGCAATAAAAAAAAAAAAGGTCAACATTAGTAGGGCTTGATATAACCTATGTTTGAACAATGGCATGATGTGTTTTGTTTTGTTTTTAACACCCCGTGACCCGGGTGATGACAGAAACACTTAGCAGACAACATTGTTTTGTTCACCGCATGTCTTTCGTATTTCCTATTGCCGGGCCATTTAGCCATTCCTTTTATTCAATGATGTTCACGCCGGAAAAAAAGAGAAAGGGATGAAGTTTGAATGATATTATTTTGAAGTGAAAATAAATATTTTTTCATAAAAAAAACGGTGATTTTTCTCAGAAAATTGGGCATAATTTCTTAATGCTAACCGCCAAGCGACATTTTCCACAGCCAAATTGAAGATTAATTACCAGTGAATAATTCCATGTGCAAACAATAGCCGTCTGGATCCTATAACGTTGACCAAAAAGGTCCAGAGGTTTACTGATTGATCAAAAACTTGTTGCGCATAATTGTGTTTTTCATGTTCAGTTTCCATTATTTCATATTGATATTGTCATTTTCAGACAGCCATGTCATCAAGGATACAGGTAAACAGTTTGGCATAGGGTCTGATTTAAGAACTTAACATTCTATGAGGTGTTTAAAATGTTACTGACGAATTAGATTTTTCACCGAATATTTCGTTTACACACCATGTTGGATTTTCCTATATGACAAAAACAAGGCTTTTAAACAGCCGTGATGCACACACATACTAATAATAATAAATATCTCTTCCTCACTGTTTGATGAACATGTCAATTGTCAAGCACAAATTATTGTAATATTTCACTATTAATAACCTACTGTTAAGATAGCAGAGCATTCCATTTACTTATGAACGAAAGATAAAAAAAAAAAACAACTAGATTACAAAGAGACAAATCTATTTATATACACTCACATATAAATATATACTACCATATTGCATTTATAAACATGCATACATATATACACATCCATGTACAAAAAAATAATCATAAAAATATTTTTATATCTAATTTCCAATACATCCTGTATTTATTTTTTAATACAATGTACAGACATTTTATGTATTACACATATAATTGACACACACACACATATATACATATATATATATATATATATATATATATACACAGTAGCGAGCATAAAGATCAGAACGATGTTAAGAAAAAGTCTAAATGCGAAATAACTTTTTATTTTAAAGCTTCATAGAACATTTTATCAAGGAAAAATAAAGATATAAAGGTAAATTATATAATTCCAAAATATAAAGCTCAATAAACTTATTTTAATAAAGTTATAATAAATAAATTATTCATTATACAACATTCAAAAAAAATAGATGATCAAAAACATCAGAATGATTAACAAAATCATACTATTATAATGGATACATCATATCCAAATGAAAATAGCATTCATAATTCATTAGTACTTGATACGTAAACCTTTACTTTCAATAACAGCTGGACATCTTTTGCTACATGAGCGAATTAATGTCTTGCATTCATTAACGGATATTTTCTCCCATTCTCCTTTCTGATTAGTCCATAGTTCTTCGACGTTTGTGGGATTCTTTTCCTTAGCTCTTTCATTCAGTAACTTCCAAACATTCTCAATAGGATTCATGTCTGGGCTTTGAACAAGCCACTCCATAACAGTAACATCCTCCTCAGAAAGAAATGTCTTAACAGACTTCGCTGTGTGACATGGCGCGTTATCTTGCATAAATACAGCTGGTTGATTAATTGCTGTTCTCAAATTAGGTACAACATGTTTCTTCAATATCTCTTTGTATACAGTTGCATTAATTTTACCGTGTAGCCTAACAAGAGGTTGCGTACCAGCAGCTGAAATCAAGCCAAACACTATCACACTTCCTCCTCCAAATTTAATGCTGCTTTTAGTGCACTGAGGCAAATATCGTTCCTTAGGACTGCGTCGAACGAATCTTCTCCAGTCACAACCAACCAGGTTAAACTTTGACTCATCGCTGAAATGAACACAATCCCACTGTTCTTCTGTCCATATGACGTGTTCAGTGGCAAATTTCAATCGGCTTATTCGATTCTTTTTAGAAATGTAAGGCTTCATAGAAGCTACTTGACTGTTCAGATTTATTTCATTAAGTCTTCAGGAAATAGTGTGCCTTGATATTTTAATGCTAAGGTTAGCATTAGCTCTTTTAGAAATAGCGGTTGCTGTCACAAATCAATCCTTTTTTGATTCATTACCAATCCATCTGTCTTCCATTGCAGTAGTTTTTCTAGGCCTGCCAGGTGGTTTCTTGGCTTCACATGACTCAGTTTCCTCAAGTTTTCTTAAAATACTATGAATAACACTTTTAGATTTCCACCACACTCTTTGAAATATCCCCAATCGAGAGTTTATCTTCATTACGTAACTTGACTATCAGTTTTCTAAGTTCCAATGATGCCACAGATTTTTTCGCCATGTTTACAATGCAAGAGCCAGTAAAGAGTCTGTGTAATTTACTAAAATATCCTATTTTATATTCTTACCCTAAAAAATTTTCAATAATACAAAATAATTATTAAATTTAATGGATTTATTTAATCATTCTGATGTTTTTGATCATCTATTTTTTTCGAGTGATAATGCCACTAAGATGCAAGGGGTTACTGAAACTGAAAAGATGTTAGTGGGGAAAAAGGACACTAAAAGAAAAGGTTTCAGTAAGACAGAAGACAACAATTGACATTGCATTTAAATTTTTAAAATTATAGCGAGCAGGAAAGCAAGATGCCAGAAGAGAGTTCCACAGTACAAGAGAAGAAACTATTAAAATAGAACTGATGGTTACATTTAGCTATTTCAGCAGTAAAACAATGAGACCTAGTTGCCCTGCCCTGTTGGCGGGGCATCAGAATATGCCAACTGCACCCCTGCAGAGGGTAAAAGTCTCTCGATGGGGCCAACTGTTGGCCGTGGGTGGCAACCCATGATGCCTGGGGACAGGATCCTGGTGGTTGAGCAGGTCATGACCCAAGTATAAAGTGGTCACGACCCAGCAACACACCACATCGGCCCTTACTTGGGCTAGATGGGCGGTCGGAGAGGCCCGATCCGATCAATCGACTGGTCATGTCATGCCCCATCACATCTAACCCATCCCAAAACAACAACGACTTACAATTAACTTTCCCAGTCCCAAACCCTAAACTAACTATACTAACACCTTACCCCTAAAATGTGATGGAAAGCAGTGGCTTAGGGTCAATCAGTGTGGGAACAAAAAATCACGACATGGCTGTATACTACCTGAAGTGCCTCTGGACTTGGTCAGTGAAACTAAAGACATACAGGTGCTCCAGACCTTTCCCATATATGAGTATACTATCCATGTAGCCCTGTAGTGCCAGGGCGAATGGGTTTCCCCCTTGGCTGCTACCCAACACTGAACTCCGAGGTGGGTGGGGAGCATGGATAATGAAGAAAATTAAAACAATAAATGGCTACCAAAAAAACTCCAAGAGACTACATAAGGATTTAGACTCCGAGGATGAAAACTATTATAAGGAAACATTTCCCCGATTTATTGTATTAGAATCAATTGAGAAAACTTCCCTAAGTACCCTGTCACCTTTCCTGATTCAAAAAGTAATAACCCAAAACATCACTGCCAAAACGGTTAAAAAACTGAGAAATGGAACATTACTTGTTGAAATAGAAAACCAAAAATATGCAAATTTTCTACTAAAAATGAATCAGTTTCATAACCTGAAAGTTAAAGCCTACCCTCATGAAAGGTTAAATTTTTCTAAAGGTGTGATACGCAGTAGAGAATTAATTTTATGTTCAATAGAAGAAATAAAAAAAGAATTAAAAAACTAGGGAGTAACAGAAGTGAAGAGAATCACAACTAAAATTGAAGGAAAAATAAAAGAAACAAATATCTATATCATGACCTTCAATACACCCACCACACCAAAGGAACTAAAAATTGGCTATAATATAGAAAAAATAGAGCAGTACATCCCGAACCCCTTGAAATGTTTTAAATGCCAAAGATATGGACACCACCAGGACCGTTGTACATGTCTACTGGTATGTGGGAGATGTGGAGAACAAGACATACATATAGACTGCCAAAAAGACTATCAATTGCCAGGGAAACCATCATGCCAATTCCAGAAACTGTGAAATATGGAAGAAAGAAAAAGAAATAATTCGTTTGAAATATACAAAAAATGTAACCTACCTGGAAGCAAGACAAATGGTAGAAATCACAAAATATGCAGAAGTAGCAAAAAAAAAATAACCTCGAAAATAATAAACAAAACTGCAAAAATAACATTAAAATGGAAGACATCACAAAATTACTCAAAGACATGAGGGAACTGATGAAAGAATTAAAAAACATAAATAAAACAAAACCTGAAACCAACCCACAAATATCTGAAAATAAAAACTCAGCTACTTTAAAACCCCAAACACAACCCCAAAATGCAAACCCTTCAGAAACAACAACTACACAAAAAATGACTGGAAAAACTTCAAATCCAGCACATGGAGGAAAAGAAGAAAAATATTCCCTCCAGACAAACCAAAACAAAATCCCAAGATGGATAGATCACACTCTACTTCAAAAACAAGAAATTCAACTGAAAACAGATTTGAATCTCTGGAAACAATGGATACAGATGACTGGGCATTGAAGAACAAATCACCAAAAATCTAGAAATACGTCAAACAAAATAATCCAATGGAACATAAGAGGTATAAAAGCTAACTTGGATGAACTAATACTCCTCATTTTAAATCAACTTCCGGATGTTGTTTGCTTACAGGAAACTTTCCTGAAAGAAAATGACACAATAAACATTTGTGGACAATTGAGAATGGATTTAAAATATCTCAGACCAAAACTAAATGCATGCATTTTTGCCATATATGAAAAATGCACTGTGACCCAGTTCTAAAATTGGACGGCATAGAAATTCCTGTTGTACAGTAACATAAATTCCTTGAGCTTCTTTTTGATTCAAAATTAACATTTATTCCCCATATAAAGCAACTAAAAGTAAAATGCAATAAAGCCATTCAATTAATGAGAGTGGTGTCAGATAAAAGTACATTATTAAAATTATATAGAACATTAGTTCCCTCCAAATTAGATTATGGCTGCTTCATTTATGGATCAACCCGAAAATCATATAAAAAAATAGAAACAATACACCATCAAAGACTGCGACTGGCACTAGGTGCCTTTCCAACATCTCCAGTGGAAAGTTTGTATGTAGAAGCAAATGAACCTCCTTTAGCTCTACGAAGCCAGAAACTAGCACTACAATTCTATATGAAACTAAAATCATGCCCATTAAACCCAGCACACAATATCACATTTAAACTGAAGTACAAAGAATTATTTCAAAGAAAAGAAAATGCAATAAAATCTTTTGGACTTCGAATAGAAAGCATAATTGAAGAAGCTAACATTCCTCTTAAAAACATACACAACACCATCAAACCACCTATTACACCTTGGGAAATAAAACAACCAAAAGTGGAATTCAAACTAAGTAACCTCAACAAAAGCACCACACATCCACACATCTTTAAGGAAGCTCTAAATAAAATCCTGAACTATTATTCCAAATATAGCACCATATTTACAGATGGATCTAAGGATAAGGACACAACAGGATGCACAGCTGTTTATGGGAATCAAGTCATACAAAAACATCTTCCTAAGGAAGCATCTATTTTTAGTGCTGAATCAAAAGCCATTGATTTGGCACTTAACATCATCTCCCAAAGCAAAAGGAAAAAGTTCCTGATTCTTTCAGATTCTCTATCAGTACTGACAATTCTACAAAACAAAAAATTAGAAAACCCACTGATCATAAAACTATTGTGCAGATTAACATCATTGCCAGATACAAAAGAAATTATTCTTTGTTGGATTCCAAGTCACGTGGGAATGCGAGGAAATGATAAGGCTGACACAGCTGCCAAAAATGCGCATGAAGAGCCCATTGAGCAAACATAAAAGATTCCATACACAGATTTAAAAGTAGAAATACAATCATATATCCAAAATAAATGGCAAATCCACTAGAACAACTGCAATTTAAATAAATTACTAACAATAAAATTCACGCTAGGTGAATGGATACAGGGTTACAGGGAATCACAAATGGGAGGAAGTTATCCTTTCTTGACTCCATATTGGACATACTAAAATAACTCATGATGGACTGCGCTGACTTTTCATCTGTACAGAAAAAGTACTACAATACAAGAACAATGAAAGAACTATTTGAACACACCAAGGTAGATCATTTAATGGCATATTTAAAGAAAATAGGACTATACAACAAAATCTAATTAAAATAAAAATGTGTACAACCAATCTAATGCATACAACCATTCTAACATGTGCACCAACTTCAAAACAAATAAACTATATTAAAAAAGTGTGATCCCAAAATTCAAAAACTGACTCTTAAATGACCATAATGGTTGATGGGCCATTAAACGTAAACCAAACCAAACCTAGTTGCCAATCTAATAGTACACTTAAATTCATGTAATCAGGGGACCAGGGAGAAAAGCTCATTAGAATAATCGCCATGAAAATATTTATAAAAAATAAAATATTTATAAAAAAAAAAAAAAACAGGAATGTCATGTCATGGCGGTAGGAAAGTGAAGTCAAGGTGTCAGGTCAGGACCAATAACATTACAAACCCTTCTTTGGATTTTGTTGAGAATATCCAGATATATAACAGGGCCAACAGGCTAAATATGGCAGCAATATTCAATGCATGGATGAATGGTAGACTTATAAATGTACAAGAAGCATTCTAGCAAGAAGAATTACCGAGGATGAAAGAGACAGCCAACTTTCCTAGCTGCAGATGTAGCAATTGATTGAATAGAATCACTCTGCTTCATGTCACAAGAAAGTGCAAAGAGTTACTTCCCTTGCGGGATTGTTTTATATGAAAACTTCATTTCTTTTTACCTTGCTTGTTTCCTGGGCTGGTGGTTGGTCACCTCCAAGCCTCAAAATAACTATAAAATAAATTAAAAACAATTGATATAAAAGCACATAATGTTAATGATTTTTTTTTTTTTTTAATCGTGGGTTTTCTGATGGCATTTTATTACACAAAATGATTATTTAATCAAAATTAAAATATATATATATATATATATATATATATATATATATATATATATATATATTGTGTGTGTGGATCATTCCATATCAACTCAAACAAATTTTCAGAAGTTCCCATGGATATCATCTCAGATTTTTATGAAATACTAGTATATGGTATCCACGAGTGAGAAACAATAAACCCCAAAATGTTATCTTCCTTAGACACTTCGCTTAGGAATTATGGCCTCCTGAAATTTGATGTCATGATTTGCCAAATAGAAGATAGCAAATTGATATTTGGTCATTCTGTTGTCTAATACAGGAAGAAAATATTATTTTAATTGTAGTCTATATAGTGCTTCATATTTATAGGCTTCTAAAATGGGAAAAATTGCTATTTAGTCTTTTTACCCAGACTGAATTTTAAAGCAAAATCTTTCTATGGCATCTATCATTTTCTATGGCTGGTTTACTAAGTTAGCAATGAATAAAGTTTCTTTTTTTTATGAGTGAAAAATAAGGGATGAATTCAACTGGCTACACAACTTGCCAAGCTTTAGAAAAATGGACTTTTTTTCCCCAGGAATATTAGCAAATCTTTGTCAAAAGAGTATTGTCAAATCTTTGTCTAATTTTTGTAAGACCAATATTGAAAGGTTTTACACAAGGCAAATTATCAAACGATTATAAACAAATGTATTTTTATCTTATTGCTAATGGTTTAGTTTTAAATAGCAATTTTCCCCATTTTTAGCAGCCTATATCTATGTAACTACATAAAAAACACACAGAATAAAAAAGATAACTAATTTTTCATGTATTAGACTAAACTACCAAATATGATTTTAGTATCTTGTAAGAATGCAAAGTTATGAAGTACCAAATTTGGCAAATCATTGCTAATTTGAAATCAAAAATTGACAGCAAAATTCAAGAGACGATAACTCTTCAACTAAAAGCCTAAGGTAGTTAAAATTTTAGAGTTTTTTTGTTTCTCATAGATGAGGGATCATATACTAGAATTTCATAAAAAATCCAAGATGGTGCCCATGGGGAGCTTCTGAAATTTTGGCCAAGTTGATATGAAATGAACTACACACACACACACACATATATATATATATATATATATATATATATATATATATATATATATATACAAGGGAAATGATAAAAAAAAATGGAATTGAATGATAAAATGGAAAAAATTTGATTTGACGCATTACATCTATCAGAAAACTTCCTCAGGCTAAATAATATTTATCAATATATTTTATATTCTATTTATTAATATATCCTCATAAAACATTACCTGATCACTCAAATAAGCTAAACAAAACTGAGCAATCAAATTTACTTATGAATACATTCTTTTTCCTTAATATCATGCTAAATCATATTTTAATAAAAAACTTTCCATTCAAAAATTCATCTTCATTACTGAACAAGAAACAAAACTTATGTAACCATTTTCATTCTACTGACAATGTTTTCTCTTGTTTTTTTTTAACAAATATGAATAAATAATCAGACTGTAGAATTAGATTTAATTTTCACAATGTTCTTAACACATCACCTGTCAAAATAACAGGTTAGGTTGTGAAGAATTAGTGATTTCAGTGTGATCTGGCAAAATTTATTTGTTGAGGTCAATTTGACACAGCCACAATTTCAGAGAATCTAACTAATTACTCAATCAAAATAATTTTAAAAATTCAGCTTATTAATCATTAACCCAACAAGAGAAACTTATAATACAACTATTAGTTTGGCACAAGGCTACAAAGGTGGAGCACCCTGTGAGGGCCAAACTTGTTCTATTAACAACTATGAGATAAACTTCTTGTCCTAGGATCAACACTTCTCAGCTCCTGGTCTTTGTAAAAAAAAAAAAAAGGGCCCTTCATATCCAAGTTCATAGGTCACATGAAATCTGCTTAAGTTTTCTTAAATAAGTACAGTGAAGAAATCTATTAAAACAATTTCTCTCAATAATTAATGTTACTTTTGTAACCATGCAGCTAATACCACAGCTAATATTGGCTTTTTTAATTGACATTTTACTTCCTGAGTGTCAAATAAGTTTAAATTGAAATGTAAAAGAAAGAAAAGGCTTCCTCTTACCAACATAAAGCCATCTGAAAAATGCTTTCAAACTCTTGATGCTTCTGTCAATCACCCTAAAAAGAAAAAAGCAGAATAGTTAGCATATATTTTTGTGTGTCAATTCAATTATACAAAATAACTAATTAAACACACAAAAGAAATGAATAATAGGTGTTGTGTACCAGTATAAAGTGTGGTCAAAAGCAAAAAAGGAACAATAATTTTGATAATGTAAGTTTCCTTCAGGATTTGAAACTTGCTTTGCTAATTTGAACAAAGTAAAATATAATATTGACAGGTACGAAATGTGTGTTGTACATGCAATTAGTCATTAGAGTTTGTTCAGTTATCTAAATTTTGGGGTAATAAATATGCTTCTATTGAGAACTGAGGTTAAAAGTTTTGTGGACAGTGTTGAACAAAGCTTCTGAAGAAAACAAAGACAGGAAGGAAAGAAAAAGAAGAAATAAAGAAATACTGAGAACTGTCAGGCAAAGCCAGTTGATCTTACTGTGAAATCTTGGCCAGGTAAAACCAAAATCTCCACTGTGTATCGGTTGGGAGGGTGGGAGTAAAGAATTTAATATTGTAAAAATATTTTCCAATAGATATGAATTACCTCCCAATACATTCTGATCTTCTCCAGAAAAATGTTAATTTTTATATAAACAGCTAATAGCAGTCACCCAAAAAGGATAGTTATCAGGAGAGGAGGAGAGATTACAGTTTTGTCAAGAACAGAACCAAATTTGCTTAACTCAGCTCAAACCAGAATGACTGTTGCTGTTGATTGCTAATTTTAGGTTGTTTCTCTCAGGAATGAACTTACAATAATTTGGGAAGTTTGACAACACTTTATTTTTTTCTTTCTCATGGATCCAAAAGGGAATTCATACTTAAGAAATTGTTAACATTTTTTTTAAACTTTCTCCAAGCATTATCTGTCTATATTTCTGAAATGAGGTATTATGTATACTATTTACATTATTCAGACTATTGTCCTCATCTTTGTTATCATATTTATTACGTTTCTTGAGGACACATGGCACAGTGGATAAAGGCGTTAGATAGATCCAGTGACAGGACCCAAAGAGTGTGAGTTCAATACCTGGTTAAGGCAGTGGAGAACTTGGAGAGGGGAATTAACAGGAGATAACTGATAACTGACATCCATTAGACATGGAACTAAAACAGTCTACCCCAGCAAGTGAAATAAAGGGTTCAGTTCAACATTCCAACCACCTGAAGAAGGCTGGAGCATACGACGGCCAAAATGTTGTAATAAATATCGCAACAAAGATGAGGACAATAGTCCAAATAATGTAAATAGAGTTCTCCAAGCATTTTATTGACTTACGAACTTTTTAAAAGTGTGTTGCTGTAACACCTAGCTTAAGGAAAATAAACTTTGGATTTTCCTTTATTCCGTCTTTTTATCATCAAATCCGGTGTTGCACATTCCTTATTGATTTCGACATCTGAGGAAACCTGAGATGACATTCGTAGACAATCCATTAAAATTTACCATGGCACAATTTTGTTACTTTTAGTAGCAAATTGTGACACACAATATACTTAATTTCTGGTGATCCAACAAACCCAAATTCGGCATTGAGAAGATCTCTTCAGCCAGGGATCAAAGGACAGTTCTGTCTTATGCCAATAACCAAATCGCAGTTGGTGAAGTGACAAGATGGTATTTAGTGACGTGACCAAGGCTATGCCTGGGACTGGGTTGGCTTAAGGCCATAGCTGAAAAGTTAGTTTAATTGAAAGGTAAGTGATTAAAAAAAAAAAAATACAAAAGTTCAGAACATTATTTACATTATTCGGACTATTGTCCTCATCTTTGTCGCCATATTTATCACAAAGTTTCGGCCGTTGTACGCTCCGGCCTTCTTCAGGTGGTTGGAATTTCGAACTGAATCCTTTATTTCGCTCACTGGGGTAGACTGTTCTAATTCCACGTGCCATGTTTGATGGATGTCAGTTATCAGTTATCTCCTGCTAATTTCCTTCTGAAAGTTCTCCACTTGCCTTAACCGGGTATTGAACTCACACTCTTTGGGTCCTGTCACTGTCACTGGATCTAACCAATGCCTTTATCCACTGTGCCAATAATGTAAATAATGTACCTAATACCTCATCTCAGAAATATAGACAGACCCAAAAGTTCAGAACTTGTCAACTGTCCTTTTAATGATCTTTTCACTTCTATGTGCTGCATCTCTTCAGGAGGCTGGCGATCATGGCTCTCCACAACTTCCTATACCTTAACAGTCTTTCTATTTTTACAAAGTCTTCTGTACCCTGTTCTACCATACATTCATGCAATCTTGTTAGGTAGTTGGCTCACTGCCTTCCACTGAATATGCTTCCCCATCCCATGAAGGTTAAGTTTTCCAATCTTTCCTTCTTCATTATGTGTTCAAAACATTTTAGCTTTCTCTTTTTGATTCTGAGCAAATTTCATGAAATTTTCAATATCCTTCTATAGAACTACATCTCTGTTGTCTTCAGTTTTCTCCCTATTTGTATGGAAATTACCCATATAAGAGGAATGGATATCGGTGCCAAAACAGCTCCTCCATTTTTTTGGTTTCTTATGAAGATTTTTTCTGTTTCTCATCACTTTGCTTAGCTTTTGGAAGGCATCATTCACTCATTCAATACATACTTTGGATTTCAGTGTCACATTTCCTATCTTCTGGTAAAGCCCTTCCCAGATATTTAATCTTCTGTACTTGATTGATGTTGACATCTCCAATTTGTAAATCGCATCAATCACAGTGGATAAAGGTGTTGGTTGAGTAATCCAAAAAGTGGCTTGACCCAAAGAGTTGTGACTGGTCACAACAGAGGGAACAAAAACTTGGAGAGTTGAGTTACTAAAAGGAATTAACTGATACTGAGATATCCAAGAAATAAAAGACAGGTCAAGTGGAATTAATCCATTTTCATAGACCAAAGAAAGAGTTCAGTTTGAAATTCCAACGTATATCTCCTGAAGAATGTTGGAGCGCACAACAGCCGAAACATCATGAATATGGCAATAAAGATGAGGACAAGAGTCCAAATGGCGTAAATAGTATAAAAAGATTCATTGCTGCTACTTTCTTACAATGACATTTTTACATGAAGTGAACAAAATTGAAAGAAAACCATTTGTTAAGATATACAAGCAAAGTTCAATCGAGATAGATGAGTCAATATGTGTAAAGCTTGTATTATACATTAATATTTTGAGGCATCTTCCAAAACTCTTTGAACAAATGAAGAGGAGACTTACTGATGCAATTCACTGGCTTTCAGCATGAAGGTTCCAGCAGCCATAACTGCTTCATGCAAACTCTTCTCGGTTAGCCCAACCACTCCAAATCGGTCATACCACATAGACATTCCATGCAGGTCACTCAAATGGCTCACAATGGACACTCCAACACTGACAAAATAACAGAAGTACATACCAAGTCATAAAAATCTTTACAACAAATACACACATTCTATCTGGATAGATTTTGATAATTTGCCATCTGAATCCCCAAGTTTGAATTGCTGAAGCTGAATTGGCAAACTAGTCATAGAAAATCAATCAGTGATCAATTTGGCAAATTACTCTTTTAAAATGACTTCCCTGCACAGGAAATGGTGGCAATTAAAGCTGTTACACTCATTGTCAGTTTGACCATCATATAGCATTGCATATCTTAAATATTATAAAATTCTATCTTTTGGATTGATGAATAAAATCTAAAGAAATATAAATATTTTGTATAGGCATTGCATGTATGTTAAAGCATCAGAAATTCATAAGGTTATCTAGTCAATTCATGCAATACTTGGGAAGAGTTTATTTAGAGAAACCTAAAAGGAAACCTTTAGTTCTGAAACATTCCAAAATACATAATTGTGAGGAAGTTGAAAATGGTCACCTCTTAGCAAAACATTGAGGCATTTGTCAAATATTTAAGTTGGGCATTTGTAGTTAAAAGGAGGAGCTCTTTTCAACATGGTGACTGCAACAAAAAAGGAATCTACCTGGCAAACACAAATCATAGCACCACAAAGAAAATCAGTAAGAATTTGACGCCTCAAAAATAAATAAATAAAAACTAGTGTTTCTTGATTTGTCATGTGCCCTCAACCGAACAACATACATTTTAAGCTGGTCGGAGCCAAGAAAACTATCAATTCAAAAATAATACATATATGAAATGACATAACACAAAATATTATTTATTAATAACTTGATACTGTGTATTTATTATAAAAGACAAAACATACAAAAAAGAATTTGAAAAATATCAAATTCTTTTAAATGTAAGAATCTATAAAAATCAATAATAAAAAGAGAGAGTAAATAAGTAAATAAAATTTGATGCAGATTGATACCTACTTCTGAAGACGAGTCACCAATTTCTGGATACTAAGATATGATGATTCTATAGACAAACCAAGTTTTTTCAGTCCCTGAAATAGATAAGTAAGCTTAACAAAATTTTATCAAGAGAAATGTTTTGCACAGAATAAAGGAATTTTTTTCATGCACAAAAAATTGTAGCGGTCATGATTGCAATGAAACCATCTGGAAAATAAACTCCTTACTTCCTAGGGCAATGGATAGTAGGATAACCAGTGAGCTTGACACTCACTGGATGCTTCAATAGAGAGGCCTTGTGCCAGACATTGTAAAATACTTAAAATAAAGGTGCTTGGCATATGGTGATAGCAAGCTACTCTAATGGATAATTTGATAGCAGAAGGAAGCTGATCATCAAAATAAAGGGGGGGCTGCAAACATGTAGCCTAAACTAAGCTCAATAATACCTGCCAAAGAGCAACGGTGAGCAAGCTACTCTTACAAATTCTTCATAGCAAATTTAATCACCATTGCTGTCATTAACACATATACTATTTATGTCTGAAAATAACATTCAAAAAAAGTTTAATCATGACAGTTTTGGTAGCCTAAATGGTTAAGGCATCCTCCATGAAAGACAAGCTTCAAGCCTTACCTAAAGCAACTTCTTTTAGAATTTTACTAAAGATAAATTGTAATTATAAAAATACAGAAACATTAAATATTATTAACTATAAAATAATTTATTTTTGGACAAGGAATATCTGTTAAGCCTTTTGGTAAGTTTCTCTTGGAACTGAATAAGTTGTTACATGGGGACTTGCCAAAACTGTGTAATGTTCTTAGTACTTTCAACCATTGCTGGTCATTTTCAAAGAAAGAAGGTAGATGTGAAACAGCCAGAGTTAGAAATCATTGTGGGTTCCCATGCTATGGTGATGGAACAGGTTTTAGTATCCTATGGCTAAGTTGATTCAGTATGCCAAGATTGAAGCAAATTTTATTGATGGTAGGCTTCTGTCTTGATGTGAAAGGCTACTAAAATGTTTAATCATTTTTTTTTGGCAGTTACACTGGCAAAGTATTGTTTGTATTGTCAACGATAATCTGACAGTAATTAGAAGACATATCATCTCTCCAAGTAAAACATTTGACACATATCCACAATGATCCTTAGTGTCAGATTATTGTTGACAATACAAAAGTAATATGCACAACTGCAAAAAAAAAGAAAAAAAAGAAAAATTTAGAAGCCGTTCACATAAAAAGTGTTAATATACATAAAATCTGTTTCAATCTTGGCACATACATGTTAAAATGTCTTTGAACATTAAAGTCATTTTAGCCATGTGATGCAAAAATCTATTCCACCACAAAGCATGCAAAATGCAAAAGGACATTCAATTCAAACTCCAGATCATTAATAACATACACTACAGGCAAAATTTTGGGGAAACTCTACATTTCTTTAAAAAAATAAAACATCTTGAAATGAGATATTTTTGTATTTTTTTTTAAAAGATACAATTTCAGAAACTACAGTGTATTTGCTTTTATTATGACAAAAAATAAGCACTTAACTATAGAAAAATTATCATACAACAGCATCATATTTTATTTGCATCAATAAAACCAACACCTGCCTTAATTACTGCTTTACAAATTCTTGCCATTCTTTCCAACTGTTTTTGAAAAAAGTAGATGGCAGACTTTTCCGAGCATTGGTGAAGAACTGAAAAAGCTCACTCTTACTCTTTGTGTATTCTCTTCAAAATCTCTTAATCTGATTCATCCCAGACTAATTAAATGGGAGAGAGATCAGGGGATTGAGGCAGCCAAGTCATAATTTCCAAAATTTTGTTCTCTTTTTTTTTTTTTTTTTTTTTTAACTTGAGATAATTTTGACATAATTTAGAAGAGTCTTTTCGATCAGTGTCTTGTTGAAAGGTGATTTTATTTTCCAATTATACATAAACTAGATGGTATAGCAAAATCAAATGATGAGTGGTTAATGGTGTAAACAAAATATATTTTTTCTCATACAAAATATTCATAATTTAGCAAAATGTATTGTGGACAGACAAATACAAATTTGAACTTTTTGGTAGTAAGATGATCTTGGAGAAAGATCAAAAAATAAAAGCAGATACATTGTAGTTACTGAAACATTTACATTGAAAATGACCGATGATGGTTGAAATTACTCTGAACACGCAAGTCCCTTTACAAGTTTCTACCTGACATCAAATGACTTATTCAACACCAGGAGAAATTCACCAAGATCTTTAACAGACATTTCTTGTTCATTTTATTCAATAAAACATGTTTGAATGAAGGACTGCTACCTGAATATTCTATGCTTAAAATTTTAGCTACCAGTGAACATAGATCTCAGTAAGACTTGCTAACGTTCTACAGCAAAATACACAATTATGTAAGCTTAGCTCAGCCAGGCACAAGGTCATAGTTAAGGAGCAATAAGTGAAACCTGAAGTTGTCTTAAACATCTTAAATGATCTGTTAACCTTAATATTACAGGTCTCCAAAATGTTTAGTGTTCAAGCAATAGGCAACCTAAGATATTTAACGTTACATGAACAAATATTTAATAAAGATCTCTTTTATTTGATTATAGATAATAATAATAATAATAACAATGTATATGCATATTTGCAGACTTACCTTCTCTGTCAATTCATGAAGAAGGAATAAACGAAGTTCAGTACTGAAAAGAAAAAGATTCAATTGTTAACTTAAGACAAAAGCTAGAGTTCATTAAAATGAATACAACATAGAATAGATTCAAAAGACACCAGAACAGCAGATGAGAATCCTTATAATCATAACAATCTTGTTAGCCTAACTGGTTAAGGCATCATCCATGAAAGCCGTTCTCAATATAAAATACCAATTCAAATCTTGTCCAATTTCTTTTTATCTTTTTTTAAATTATTTCACCACAAGCAAGGCAGCAAAACCACTAAGATGCAAAGAGTTACTTAGTGAGTGTGAAGGATATGAAACATTATTAAGGAGAAATAACAATAAAAGAATAGGAATTAACACAAAAAATAACGATTGACATTGCATTTAATTTTTGAAGATAAATTTTACTGAAATGCCAGTAAAGAGTTCCACAAGCAAGATGTGCGAGAGAAGAAACTGTTAGCATAGAACTTACAGTTACATCCAGCCATTTCAACTGTAAAATGATGAGACATTGCCACAAATCTAATGGTACACTTATATTGCAGATTTTTTGGTTTTTCTCAAGAATCTCTAAATGTATTGCAGGAGAATTAGACTGAATGTGACAGCCATGTTCAATGCATGAACAAATGTGTATGATAGATTCTAGCATAATCACACAGCACAATTTTCCTAGAAACAGAAATATATTACTATATCTTTACATCTTGAAATTTAACAACAAATGAATCATAACAACAAACATTGCAATAAAAAGCAACAAAAACAAATCAATATATTTGTTGCAGTGAATCTGTCACCTCAAAATGGAAAAATAAAACTTAGGATTATTAACTTAGCTTTTCTTCATCTTTTTTTTTTTTAATCATTTCACCCCAAGCAAAGCAATAAAGCCACTAAGACGCAATAGGTTACTGATTATAAAAGAATGAGAAAAAGTAAAACATTAAGAATAGAGAGCAAGAAAAGAAGCGGAAACAAGAAGGCCGTAAAAAACAATTGATATTGCATTTAAATTGTATAGTCTTTGTTTCCAATTTCCGGCGGATATTCTTATGTATGTCTTTGTACCCTTGGTGTTATCTTTCAGGAAAATGGTAGACTGGTATACCACATTTTCCGAATTACAGGTGCCTCCAACTGGACAAATAGTTCCAGTTCTACAATTACAAGATGGTTTTAACCTTGCTGTTTTGCCATCTTGAAATGCTTTTAATATTTGGCTGTTGAGTGTACTAATAATGTTCTGCATGTTTCTGGTGCATGAGTATCTATTTTTAAGGGTTTTTCTGATAAAGATTTCCCGTAGAGGGTTGTTTTGTTTAACATTTGTTTTTTTTTTTGGTTGTTTTTGGTGACATTATTTTCTACTGCTTGAAATGTTATTTTATGGTTAGCCATGTTTGAGTAGACAGCCTATTTTTATAAACAGTGTCAATTCCATCTACAATTCTGTACATTCAAGAGACTTAATAAAGAAAATGTGATCTCCTGCAGGGTTCTTCTGTCCCTCTTTGTAGGAGAAACCAATGTTTGACCTAGTGTGCTTTAGACCACCCAGGCACAGAGACCATCACAGACCAATAAGGTTTCAATTATCCTTTTGAAGATCAGACATTCACTTGTTCAGATCTTCTTGAAAGGGCATTTTCATTATTAAGTCACTCAAATGGATGGGCCAGTAAACAGAGCCTCTACTCAAACATGGATACCCACAAAATAACATTTGGAGTTGCAAGAAATAATGTTAGATAAGAAATCCATTGATTCCTTAGAAAATACTTTGTTTACACTTCGGGTACAAAAAAAAAAACACGAGCATATATAGGTTTTCAATGTCTGGACAAGAAGATGTGTGTATTTAATGAAGGCACCAACAGAAGTGCTACAAAACAAGTTCACCCCTTTCACAACCTGTAGCGGAATTTGAAATGAAGAAAAATAATTCAGTAATAAAATAATCCTACCTTGCTTTTCCCATCAGCAACATTTCCAGAAAATCTGTAGAAACGGATACAGCTGGTCGAGAATTTCCACACTGCTACAGAAGTAAAATGAAAAAAAACAAAAGAAAAAACCCCAATATTAATACACCATTAAACAAAAAAAAAAGCATCTACCACACTTGTGTAATAGCATTAAAAGATGTACCCTCATTTCAGCAGAGAATATTTGTCAAATAATAAGCATAGATTTTGAATAAAGACCAATTTCTTGTGATGGTATTCCCTCCTTGGCAGTTAAATGAAATTTTTAAATGGATTTTTTTTCAACATTATTGCTTATTACTTTAATGTCAGATAAAAAATCCATTTAAAAATTGCTGCGTTTATGGTGATTTTCTAAGTGTAGCTTAGATGTGGTACAAGGCCGAAAGTGTGGAGCACCCAGTGAGGATTGAACTCACTACTCAGTCGTAATTGTTGTAGCAAAATAAGCTTGTTAACCATTACACCATGTCAAATTGCCAAAATTACTGTGTTCACGTTTTGAGTACAGAAAATGAAGCTAACAGATATGGATTGAAAGAAATCTCAGTGAAAGATGTGCATTTTCCTGAAATAGGTAAATGAGTTTTGCTTTATCATGTTTGGTCTCCCATAGCCAAATTGTTAAAGGAGTACTTCAGATATAGGAGTGCTTTCCCTAATGGAAAAAAAATGGATACGGGTTCAATTCCAGTCAGGAGGCACAATTTTATTTAGTGGGATTAATATCAACCAGCATAGATTAAAAAAATCTAAGATGGATGATATTTAATTTCACTGTTTCAGAAAATAAAAATAAAAATCAAGCATGTCTACTCAAACATGTGAATCCACTAAAATAAAATTGAGCAGTGAGATGTGAAATTAAAAATTCAGTTCAACTGAACTGCTAGGATCCTGGAAAACATCACAAAATGGCCATCCAAATTTTGTGGTAAAACAGTTTTTGGAGCTTTCCCAAAACAATGACCAAAGAATTATCTAAAAATTAACACTGATTGACAAAGAAAATATTCAATTATATAGATTTAATCAATGATTTTTTCATATAATTAAAAAAAAATTAAAGAAATTATTTAAAATTATTTTCTTACATTAAATAAAAAGAAAATTGCTCATTTCATAAATTGCTGTTTATTTCTTTACACTTAAAACTGTAAATAAATGTAAAAAAATTGGAAAAATGTTCATTGTCAATTTTTATCAAATTTACATTCAAATTTTACAAAGTCTACTAAAGATAAAACAAGAGATTTTAATAAAACTTTCAGTACTTATTCATTAATGAATTAAGTTATAAAGCCTTTGAACTCTGACCCCTGGAAGAATATGGCATTTCCCCTTTCTCATGCTGTTGTCCATGTCATAAGGCAAATTTTTTTATATTATATTTTGTGCAGTCTGTCATGTCAGTCATTAACATTCTCACTTCGAATACAGTGATACTAATCAAACTATAAGTTTTCTGTTTGAATTTCTGGAATAAGGAATTATCATTTTTTAGTATTTATTTATTGCTCCCTATTTCCACTGAGCCTGAGTCTGTACCACCCAGGCTAGGGATTGAACTCACAATTACTGAGACAATCCTAAGCTTGGAGATATAATAATCATGGGTTCAATTCCTGGGCCATGTAGACTTAGATTCAATGGAGACAGAGTGAGTAATAAGTGAGCAGTGTTGAATAAGAACAAGACAGAATATATCCTTTGTGATGGACAGCGGGATGAGAACAATCTCCCACCGTGGATTAAATAAATGGCTTCAGTTTGAAATTCCCTGAAGTTACCCGGACCAACAAACACCTGAAGAAGGTCAAAGGGCACAACAACCAAAATGTTGGGATAATAATAATGAAGATGAGGACATTAGTCTGAATGCATATAATGTAAATAGTGATAACCCCTCATCCTAGAAAATCAGATAGAAAATATATTCATCAATGTATGAATAACACATTCAATGCCACATGTTTACCAAATGCTTTTCAAATAAAATTACACCGCCTGCACACCTGACTCATCCCATATCCTTTATTTCATAATCTCAATGTCAAGTACGGACTATTTTTCCTGACATATTAATATCACTTTTGGACTCCTACAGATAACAGTTCAAGGGTCCATGTAGTAGATCAAATATTTTCTTATAGGTAATATGAAAATCAACTTATTTCCCATATTAAACTTATTATAATCTTATAAACATGTCATCCTTGTTCCATATTTTAGGCTCATTTCTCACTTCCCTACTTCAACATTTCTAACTTGACAGCCATATTTACTAGTAGACAAAGAAAAGAACTGTATAAGCAAGAGGAATTTAATTCACTAGTCAAACTAATTTTTAAAATGAGACCTTGTCAATGTTCATTAATTTATTTTGGGATCATCCTCATCTCCATTGAAGTTTTTTGTTTTTTTTTAATAACAGACAAAGGACCTCACGAGATATGAACACAAAAGTAATTGGTAGAAAAAAGATTCAGTCAAACAAGTCGAGTGTAAATAAAAACTCAAGGGGAGATAATCCAGAAACAACTATGTAGTGATATGTAAATTAAGTACGGTACAAAAGGCAGTGTCGCTATACCTATGGGGGGAGTTACCTTCTCTTGACGAAACTACTTCTGTCAGAGAGAATACCTATAATAACAATATGGCATCTCCAATTGGTTACTTAACCACGATAGAGGATCCTGAATATGTGGAAACCTGGCCTAGGTGTTTCACAGCATTAGCGAGAGTTAAAAAGTCAAAGGACACCAAAGCTAGTTGAGGAGAAAATGAAGTTACAGATTTGTTTTTTGCCTCAGCAAGGTGTGAGGCCATGAAAAAATCTCCATCATGGTTTATTCCAAAGTGTTGGAAGATTTAGCCTATGAAGAAATTGCTGCCACCATAAAAGCAAATATACAACCAAAAATAAGATTGTTCATAGCAGAAAAAACTAAATTTCTTGAAGCGATTATGCAATATGTACAGCAATTGAAAGAAGCGTCAAGATATGGTGAGTTTGAAAGAATGTGTTTGAAACAAATGTCTATCAATGACGAGCTAATTGTGCTGAGACTGATTGAAGGATTGTTTGACATCTTGTACAAGCATAAAATTCTAGAGCAGCTTCAAGCTCACGATATGAATCTGGAAGCATGTGTGAAGTTCTTACAACAAATGGAATTGATTCAAAAATCTAATGCAAATGGTGGCCAGGCTAGTTGAGAGATGTGGAAGAGTATGTTAAAAAATGCCCAAAGTGTGCAGAAATAAAGAAATTTAGGCAAATTAAAATTCACTCTCAGCCAAAGAAAATGGAACTATGGACACAAGTACATATGAATCATGCCTACATTAAAGGTATATAGGACTATTTCTATTAGTCAACTTGTATTCAGGTTAGTCTGAAGTTATTAAAGTCACAGATAGAAAAGCCACTACTGTGAAATGGGTGTTAAGGATAGTGTTTTCAAGAAATGGAGTTCCAAAAATCTTAATCTCCAACAATGCACCTGAGTTTTGTAAAGAAAGTTTATGTGCATTGTTAAAACGTACTGGCCGCATTCCATACAAAACACCACCTTACCAGCCACAGTCAAATGGAATTGTGAGAGAATAGTTCAAATGGTAACAATGGAATTAAAAGCATTCTCTCCAGTGGATTGTTATATATAGTTATTTACCCAGATTACTTATAAGTTATAGAGCTATTCCACATGCAAGCAGAAGACAAAGCCCATCCGCATTGATAGGAAGACAAATAAGAGCTCCAATTACTGTCATTTGTAATGAATGAAAGTGTGTGGTACAGAAAGGACAAGGATTTAAGTCCTGAAAAGGCGAATCTTGTCGTGCAAAAGGTATTTAACACAGCTGTGTTGACAAAGAAGGGACAGGGAATACTGGCTCATGAAGACCTATTTAGAAGCACAAGAGAGTATGAGGTTATGGAAAAGGAAGAGGAAGCAGAAGAACAGATGATGCAAGAAAGGATGAATGAATTCAGTATTGAGAGTAATCAGGAAGACCATCTGAGATATGAAAGTGAAGAACTGAAGTAAAAGGAGAGAATGAATGTATCCAGTAATAGTGATGAACAATCTGGGGATGAGAGTGACCAGAAATATGATGATTCAAATGGAGAGAATCAGTTAAGAACTAAATCTCCTATAAAAAGAAATAAAGAGACTCCCTTGAAGTGACAGATGACATCTCCCAGGGTTATTCATAGAAGTCAAAGATCAACTAAAAGTATAAAGCCTCTTAGGTTCAGGGTAGATGTAATTATATGTAAATTAGATATGGTATAAAAGGCAGTATTGCTATACCTACAGGGAGAGTTACTTTCCTTTGATGAGACTACGTCTGTCAGAGAGAATGCCTATATAACTTAAATATTAATTTAAATGCATCGCAAATAATGTTTACTATAAAAATGCATTGAAAACAAAGAAGAAAGTGAACATGATCAAATGTCAAACAGTTACAAACCTTTTTCTTCTCCTCAGCAAATTTTAAAAGCTTGTCATCCATTTCCATGAGGATGTCTTCCCAGGCTTCTGTCATTTGCTGGATGGTTGAGTTGAGATACTATAATATAAAGGAAAAAAATAGTAACAAACCTCACTACACCACCATTAAAAATGCAACCCCAAGTTTTATAACCTTCAATCTTTTAGTCTACCACTGTTATGGATTAAAACAGATGTCGTTGAATAGTGTTTTCTAAACACAACTGATCAGATTTTCACTATTATTGCCATTAGCCTCGCCAACCCGAAGAAAAGATTCAGTACATTGCTTTTATCACTGAGCTGTATCAATAAGGATTAATTTTATTACTTTGATATGGATAATTATATGGATAATGTATTTCATATTGATACAAATTTGAACTCTTCTTTTGTTTCTTCCAATGAATAATTTCAACCATATTTTCTTATTGAAGGTAGATAACATTTGTTTGGTCAATGCAGAGTTTGAGAAAAAGGGAGAAAACCTTGAATCATTATAATTGTTTGTCTGTTAAGTTTAAGAAACTTTGATATTCTTTCTTTTGATCATTATGTTTGTTTTTATATTCACCAGTGAATTGTTTTGAGAGAGACAATAATAAAAGATAACCAAAGTCTGACATGAAAATGTAGCCATGATAAAGAAGTTATATATAAGGAGAAAAAAAAAAGGGACAAAATTTGTAGATTTTGAGAAGACCCCAAAATGTCTGGTGATCAAAACCAGATGTGGATGAAAAATGTTCTTTGTTTCCTTACTTCTAAGAGAGAAGAAAGTTCAGCGTATTTGAGAGCAAGAAGTCGAAGTTCTTTGTGCCTGGAAGCCAACAGGGTTGTGTCAATCTAGAAAAAAATAAAGACAGACATAATTAAAAAAAAAAAATCTAAATTCTGATTGAGTGAATAAGCAGAATTGTTTGAAGGAGAAAAATTCTGGTGATTAGATTACAATGATCGAGCCCAGTCAAGTTTGACAATAAAGGTTGCATTTTCTTGATATAACTTCTTACTTTGGTAAGGTGAGGAGTTTACCAAAGCACTTACTCATCTTAAACCATTGTGACATATCAGTAATAACACATTTTTTGTTAAAATATTTGGTAATGGAACAGAATGCAGAGGGAAGTTGAGTCATACCATTTCCATGAGTAAATAAGCATTCTAAGCCCAAATTGAAACTCATTTCATTTGTTATGCCATTAACCATTATGCTATCCACACTCCATCAATTTGCAATATTCAACACTCAAAATTCTCTTTTACCCATCCTATGCCATAACAAGAAAACTCCCAAAAATTAATTTGTGTGTGTCTGTGTGTGAAGGAATAGTGGAGTGACGGATTGTGCCTCAGATTGAGGAATCAGAGAGCCGAGGTTGAATTCTAGTTGAGTTCATTACATTCACTTATGTGCTAATAACCTTCAGAAAGGTATGAATCCATCTCTTCTCCCAACTATGGATAAAATAGGACAGAACAGAATGGGTCCTATAGCTTTGGATGGCAACCAGTCTATGAGAATTAAACTGAATTCAAACTAGATCACATCATCCTAAAAAGTGTGCATGCCACTGAAAATCCTACTATTAGCACATCCTTGGATGCAGTGTTAAAAGGAGCCCAATGTTCCATAGGGAATGAGAGGAACTATATATATATATATATATATATATATATAGTTGAGTTCAACACTGAGTGGCGACAGTCTGTTGATGCTTGAACATAATCTTTAGGTCATGTGTGTTGCAGGGTAGCTTGACTATATATGCTGGTCAATAGGGCATTATGGATAGCAAAGTCAGATTTATTGTTATTACCATAATGTTTATTTGAAATGTGGGAACAGTTATATTTTACATTATTCTAAAGTCTATTGAGTAGAAAAAATTACAAGTCAGAATATGGTTATTTTATCATGCTATTGCATAGGGCCGTTTGTTAAGTTTTAAGTTCTTTATTATTGATTTCTTAGGGTATTTTGTATAAATTAAATAAAATAATTAAATAATACACAAATTGTACAAATATACAAATAACTACAATTAAATAAATTTAATTAATACATAAATACAAAAATACTCATTTACTTTGGTACCATTATTCAGTAAAATTCCTCAGTATTTTGTTTCTGGTGCTGGTTGTGAGAAGTAGAGACCACTGTAGAAATATTTTAACATGTGTTCACTTTGATATTAAAGGTCAGTAGATATTGATGATGTTTAGTATGGCACTAAAAGAAATGGTGGAAATGTAAGAATCTTTCAGGTTAGGGAGGATCCACCTGCCTCAAAAACCAGCATTTCAGATTCTTGCTTTTACAAGCACTGAACTTTAGTACTGGTGGAAAATGAAATATCTTAAATGTATAGATCCAAGTCTTTTTTTTCTTTTTTCATGCTGACACTATGCTGAAAAACTGAAAAGCAGCCAAAAAGACAGTCAGGATATGGATTTTGGTGCTAAAATATCCTCCCACCCAATGGCATTTTACTAATTCCAAATATTGTTTGGATTATTCAAGTCTTTCATTTTGGTGCAATATCCCTCTACAACCTTATTCAAATGGATAATCTGTAAGTAAACAGTGAGATCCTTTTTTGTCTAGAAAATGAAGGCAAACAAAAAAAGAAATGGTGGCAAATTAAATCAGATTATTTCCAGTAAGTAACCCTTGTAATACAGGCAATTTTTTTATCTTTATAGGTGGGGGGGGGGGTAGCATTGAAATTCACATTTTACCTTACTCATGCCTTTGTCCATTAAATATATATATGCCACTTCCTTCAATATTTTCACTCTCCAGGAGTATATACTCTTTAAGAATTATTTGGGCCTTATCGTAAACAGACTGCGATCCTTTCTTCTTCCATATATGGTCATAGCTGAAACATTGTAGTGACAATAAAACCCACAAAGAAAAATGTTCAATAGTCAAAACAATTCCTGGTATGAGAAGGACTCATCAAAGTCACAGAAGGTAATGTTGTTGGTTTATTTTTTTATCTCATCCCAAACACCAAAACTCATTCTGATTGCAGATATGCAACTAATTCAGTTTTTTTTTTTTGGTACATTTTAGAAAGAAAAAAATATAAACCAAATAAGAAAAATGGAAAAGATAAATTAGTTTTACTTACTGATACCAGATAATAATGGAATGTTTCTGATTCCTCTTCACTAACTTCTAGAACTAGCCACAGTGTATAAAGGTCTTGTGAAATCATGGCTGATTTAACTTGACGTTTCTGAGAAAAAAATAATCAGAGATAAGAAAACTTCAAACAAATATTTTTTAAATTCATTGAGAATTTCAACTGATTAACGTCTGAACCAAATCAGCAGGTAGCAATATTTTTATGAAGTCAGCTTCTTTTTCATATGAAATTTAAACAATCAATTTATCTATTAAATGAAAGTTGAAATAACTTATCTTCCAACATATTGCATAATCAATTATTCAGATCATCAGCCATACCTTGGCATTGTTTGATCTCAAGATTTCAAGTGCTGAGATTTCCAATCAGGGATCAAAGTTAACATCATCCCTGGGATGAGAAAACATTACTTTGAGATGACATGTTAGATTTTTTGGAGGATAATATTAGGACACTACAACATTTTAAATTAAAACTTTATTATATTTATTCAAAAAGTGACTAGTTTCTTAAAATAAAATAAAAATCTTACTTCTCACCAACAGTAGTTGGCTTTATATAAATGAAACATACACGCACACACAGTAATAAAACTTAAACACTTTGCTTTCAACTGGTAAATAAAACCTGAATGAATGTTGAAGGAATTAAATTTACATATTTCTATTATTTATCTCTAAATGTGAAAAAACATTAGGATCTAATTGTAAGAACTAATTTTACTTTAATAAACAAATCAAGAAAATTATATTTTTGCCAATTAAAAAACTTGAATGAGTCTTTAACAAACATTTGGCTTTCTGCTTACAATAAACTAAAATTGAAAATACAAGAGAAAAAATTAAAAAATGATAACCAAACATAAAATTTAGTCACAAAATGTGGCCAGGTCATTTTAAATGAAAATTATTTGATAAAACTTTTTTGACTGTGAATTGTTAGAATACACTGACATTTTTTGTATACAAAACAAAGGATTGTTATTCCTAAACTGAAGTTTTGAGTTATTTTTCCTTTGTGGGATTATTATACATCATCTTTCAAAAATGTCTGTTACTATACTATTTTTGCTTGGTGATTTTCCAATTTTCATATTTTGATGCAAAACAGGTGTTTATTTGTTGTTACTTCTAGAATATATATCAGCCAGTGTGACTATTGGTGGAACTTTTTATTTTTTGAAACATGCAGCTTTGCATTATACCCACTGCTTACCTTCAACATCACGTCATTATAGTTCCCAATTTTTTCTATATCTTTATTACCTTCAATCTTTTAATGCAAGCATTTGCTCTACATGAGCTCATATTTAAAGTTCCTCCCTATTTTTGACAGCAAAAAACAGAGCAAGAAAAAAAAGATAAAAGATAAAGCAAAACATTGGTTGATTGGTGCCCAATGGAATGACAAATGCAGTAGGAAAAGACCATATAGAAGATAGTGAGATGAAAGAGATGGGTTTTCTGATAAAACATGACAATAAATAGCACAGTCATAGACATCACAGAAGGAAAGGACTTTGCCTAGCTGTAGAATTACAATGATGATGATGATATATAAAATGCACACATTTATTCCAAGAAATAATAAATAATGATTCAATGAGATCTATAAATTTTTAGCCTAGAGAGAATGAGTGAGAGGTAATAAGAGAAACAGGAATTTTTTAATTATAAAAATGGATATTCTTATTAATCAGTTAATTTTATTAAAATCAGTCTGTCCGAATTATTCCATTTAAAAACTATCTGCTTACTATAATCTAAGTTCCACATATTGTTATCAAAATCCTCAAATGGTGTTAAAAGTGGCTATGTGTAATGACAGAAACAATAATTATTTCAAGTTTTATATCCTTTGCTTAATGTTATCAACTGGTTAATGGCATCTAAAGACCCTGCCCTAATGTGATCACTGTAAGTGGCTTCCACTTCTATATATCTCAGTGGTGACTCTAAATCATCAATGTTTGTTGGGCTCATTACAATCTTTAACAAAATATAATATTGTTATAACTTAGATGCTAAAATGATTCTTTTACTCTAACTAAAATATATAATTTTTAAAAATCTCTGTGCATGAAATTAAAAAAAAAAAAAAAAACACATTTTGTTATATTTATACTAATTGTAACAATTCTATAAAAATAAACATTATAAAAAATTTTTCCAGACATGTAAGAAAAAAAGAGAAGACAAAGCCATGTTTTTTTTTTTAAATAATGTGTGTATCTCAAGTGTGTCTTTGTATATCTATTCATTAGTGTGTTTATTTAGGTCTCCGTTTGTGAATTTTATTGTACATTTATAATCAGTACTGCTGACTGATGTTATATTTCCTCAACACTACCCCAGTCACACTCCTCACCCCAACCCTCCAGTTGATGAACTAAGGCTGCTATCTTCTGTGATTTCGCTGAATTTAAGGTCGGGTTAAATTTAATTTGCCCTTTCTCAAAAGATACATTCTGCTAAAAAACCTTATACTGCACAGAATAAATTATTTAAAATAGACATTTGTAAACAATAAGTTGAAATAAAAATGTGTTCTTTGAAAAACAGGACATACAAGTCATTAGAGATTTTTAAAAGATTATAAAATTAAAGCAAGAAATGCATTGTCTATTAAGTATGTCTCCAGCTTCGATCAGGCTCAGACCTACTCAGCCTGACTAGTCACATTATTTTTATTTCAATTTGTTTTTTTACTTACTTATTTTTTTTCTTTCTTCCTTCTTTATTATGAAGAATATCAACAAAATGTATTTCAGTCAATATTTTGAGGCACAGAGTTAAGACAATTTTGGATCCAGCTAAAGTTAAAAAATGAAAATGATGCACTATGAAAACTCTTTGTTGCTTTGAAATAGATATACTTGAATGTTGAGTCAAGCAGGCTAAGCCCGACCCCTGTATTCACCACTGATATATATATGTATATATATATATATATGTGTGTGTGTGTGCACGCGCACATACAGACCCACTCCTGAACATGAGATAATTACACAGTACAGAAGATCCCTCAATGACATTTCACTATTTACTGAATAATTCCTCAGGATAGTGTTCATGCATGTGTAGTAAGGTCCCTTCTGATTGCCGAGTTACAAAGTCATGCAACCAGTTTTCAAAATGTTAAAAATGGATGGAAATTTCTTTATCAAACATCTTAGGATATACTGATGAAAACAGTTGCAAAATATAATTTTACTATTAAATACCACCCTAATGTCATAATATGTCATACCACACCTAATGTCATAATATTAAATACCACCATATTAATTACCCACCTTAATGTCATAATATTAGAAAATACTCAGGATCTGTTCAGATATGACCCACATATGTGCAGTAATGTTTTTAACACACACCAGTGCTAGGTTTCCTTTTTTGTGCAGGTAACATAAAAAAGGTGTCTGCTATTTTATTCTTTCTCATTTGTGAAATGTAAAACAAAAAGTATTCAAGGGGGTGCTGAAAACAAAGCCTATTCAAGAAGGGAATAAAAAATCAGAAAAAAGATTTGAGTGTCTAAACGATGTTCTATACATTAAAAACTCTTCTAAAAGTGATTAACACAACTTACTTTTAATGGAATGTTTCTCACTTTTTATACATCGATTAATTCACAACCAGGATAATTCTTTGTTTTTTGTCTGTCATATTCAAAGGCAAATTGAATGGGTAGAAAAGATAAAATATCAGAACTAATATTACATGAAGAAATTGATCCACAAGAATCAATATATAATGGCACTGACCTTATTTTCAATGTCCAGATGCATAAGAATCACGGAGCCAGAAGGAAAAATTCCATAAGCAAAAAGATAGACATTTCCACAGCCAGAACCAACAACCAGCAGATTTAATCTGAAAAACCAAGAAAAAAAAAGTCATGTTATTCCATATATAAAAAATGTAGACAATAGAAAAAGAATGCCTTGTCAAACAATGAAATGGTGCCATACACAACCAGATCAACTCATTCAGCTTTGTCTATCCTGAACACAATGTAATATAGAATAATGGAACATATTTTACAAATTGACTGAGAAAAGCTTATGATAAATGAACCAATTGTTTTATTCTTTGTTAAAAGAATCTGAGATTCTGAAAGGAAAACCTATCTCAACATCAAATTTATTTACTGAAAATTCTTAGAATTGAGATGTTAAGAGATCTTTTAATTGCTACAAGTTACATAGACAAAGTTCTGTAGAATAAATTTGTTAATTCAGCACATCCCAAAAGTGCTCCATGGGAGTTTGTTGGTAAGAGAAACATGAAATTTGGAAGCTCCTGGAAGCAGACTCATACAACTTGTGCGATGTAGTAAAGTGCATTGTCCTACCATTAAAGAAAATTGTTGTTATAAAGAGGTGTACATGGTCATCAATCCCGTTGAGTTTGGTGGCATGCAACAAAGTACTTCTGATACGAATGATAAAACATAGTGTTCCAAGTAGAACATTGCCAAAATAATCACAGTGCCACAACCAACTTGTACATCTGGATACAACTGCTTCTCCACATGTATACATTCCTTCTACTCATGAGAACGTGAGCTACTACCTTTGGTACAAGGTCCACTACCTGGGTGCATATGCTCATTAAAGATGTTTTCAACAATGGGCATTGGTTAACATGAATACTCTGATTAACCTGTAGTTATGCAGAATTGTTGTGCATGTTGTATGTAATGTGTTGCATGGTGCTCTGATATTAGAAACAATGATCAAATACCTGCAAAAATATTTAGAATTATAATAAAACATAAACATGAAATGAAAATGAATTTATACATTTTTTGTTCTTGAGAATTTATAATAAAAATATTAAACACTATTTGTTTAATTGATTGTTTATTTACAAGAATAATTTTATATTTACATTTTAAAAACTAATGCAATATTTATCATTTACCAATTCATGAAGAAATGAATATGAAAACAATTTTTTATTCATAAATTTATAAACATTTACTAAATTATTAAAATATGTGAACCAACTCTAAGGAAATTTTTATTATTTACTATTTTATAAAGTTTGAATCAATTGGCAATTTGCCAATGTCTTGCCGAACATTCCAATAAATAAGAATTTAAATAATAATATGTAAATAAATAATCTAATAAATAAATAATTTTTATTATTTTTGTTGTTAATTCTCAAAAACAAAGAAAATGTATAAATTCACTTTCATAAGTTTAGGTTTCATTACAATAAACATTTCCTAAGAGTGAAGGTAGTTAAAATAATAGCAGTGTTAAGGGGGAAAAAAAATATCCTTTCAACACTGTGTCTTTTTGTGGGCACAAAGGTCCATACTTGCCTAATTGTGCTCATTTCTAGTTATGTCACCTAGAGAGGATCAAATGATGTAGAGTTCAGTGATGAGAGCCAGTTTTACCATCAGAGCAAATCATGGCTGTTTTTGGGAGCAACATTTTTCAGATTGTACTTGTCCACAACACACTGACCCAACTCCTGGCAACAGGATGTCAAGGTACCAGAATTTACAACAGGAAAGCAATATGATGTTTCAGAAAGATAATATCTGCCCATATGATGCCCATGCTACTCTGCAAAATGTTTGACACTTTACCTGGACAGTATAATCCCCAGGCCTGCCCACTGAATATATAAGATAGTAGACTACCTATAAACCCATTGGGTTCCTTTTAAAAGCAGTTTATGATACAAAATGATGAGGTAACAATATTATCAGTTTTATTATTAATTACACATATTTTAATTTGTATTTACAATACAAGTTATTGTAATAATCATTATTACTCACATTAGACAATATAATTTTAGATGAAACATAAATTAATAAATGGAAATGTTTTCAAACTTTGTCAAAAAAAAAAAAATGCAGTCCCTGATACACAGAAGAGAAAAAACAACAAAACTTTCAGCATATTAAAATGATTAATATGACATCATTGGAATAAATTTAATAGTTTTAATAATTCATATATTGATGGATGGATGTTGGATTTAACGGCATGTCAACTCCTATTTGGGTCATTTTATGCCGAAGCCTTATTAATTTATGAATTTAAGATGGTTATATTGTATAAAAGGTCGAAAGGCTGTTGGGTTTCATAATCTTCTGTATTTTTTGGGATTGCTTTTTCTTGTGATTGTTTCTGATTGTATATTTTCATATTTACATCCATACATGCATATATATGTCTATAAACACATATACACATACACTATTTGAAAGGGTTATATTTTCTTGAGGATCTTTATTTCTTTGAGAAAATTGTATATTTTATCTGTCTGTATTTTGGAAAATTTTTTTTAAACCTTTTCCATTGAGATATTTTTGTCTTATTTTAGTTATGATTTTGCATTCCAATAGAATATGTTTTATTGTGATTAGGCTTCCACATCTACATTTTGGTGGATTTGTCTTTTTTAATATACAAGAATGGGTTAAGTATGTGTGGCCTATATGTGTTCTGGTTATGACGACTTGTTTTTTCCGAGTATTTCCAAGATTATTTCCCCATTTTCCTATTTTAGGTTTAATTTGAAATAGTTTATTTCCGGTTTGTTTTTTCCATGAATTTTGCCATTTGTTTTCTTATCTTATTTTAGATTTTAAGTCTGTATATGGAATTTGAAGATTTTCATCTATTATCATTTTTAAAGATGATTTAGCAGCAGTATCTGCCTTATCTCCTCCTTGGATGCCGGCATGGCTAGGAATCCAGCAGAAGATGATATTTTTGCTTTTTTCCATTGAATGTAGTTTATATAGAAGACTTTGTATTAATGGATTTTCCAGTCTTTTCCCTTTTAGAAGTGTTAATACAGATAATGAATCTGAGAAAATAATATAGTTTTCTCCTTTGTTTTTTGATATGAAATTTAGTGCTAGTTTTATTGCGTAGACTTCTGCACTGAAAATTGATGTTTCATTTGGCAAGCATTTTTTGATAATTGTTTTTTTTGTTATTGCTGTGCTGCCTGTTTTTTCTTCGTCTTTTGAGCCGTCTGTGTAAATACTTTCATAGTTTTGATATTTTTCTTTTATTTTTGAGAATTTTTCAATGTATGTTGTGGGGTGTGTTTTTGATTTTGATAATTTGTTTAAACTTAATATTATGTTTGGATTTTTGATTATCCATGGTGGTATGTTTGATTGGTTGGTTTTAAGTTATTGAATTGAACTGTATATTATTTTCTTGGATGATTCCTTCCATTCGAGTCCCAATGTTTTGATTTTATTTGTGTTAAGATTAAATTTCTCTTTGTGATTTGGTGTAAGTACACAATCGTGTGTGGGGTTAGAAGGACAGGAAGAGAGTTTTAGATAGTATTGAGTTGCTAGTTTTCCTTTCTTAGTTGTAATGGGGGTTCATTTGCCTCTACATGTAAACTCTCTATAGGTGAGGTGGGATAGGCTCCTAGAGCTATCCGAAGGCCTTCATGGTGTATTGTGTTTATTGTTTTTAGATAAGACTTTCTAGTTGATTGGTAGACCATGCTACCATAGTCCAGTTTGGAGCGGATCAACGTTCTATAAAGTTTAAGAAGGGTTTCTTTGCTAGCTCCCCATTCTGTGTGGGCTACTGTTCGCAGTAGTTGGAGAGCTTTAAAACATTTTGTTTTTAGGTAATTGATACGTGGTCTAAAGGTCAGTTTGCTATCAAAGATCATTCCTAGAAATTTATATTGCTGAACTACTGGTATTTCTTCATTTCCTAGTTTTAGAGTTGGGTTATTGTGTAATTTTTTCAGTTGGCAGAAGTGTACAGATTTTGTTTTTGTTTTTGATATTTTAAAACTGTTTTCGAGTGTCCATTTGTTTATTTGATGTAAACATTGTTGAAGTTGTCTTTCTGCTGTGTTGAGGTTTCTCGATCTGTAATATATCGTAAAATCATCAACATAAAGGCTACAGTGTATTCCTGATTTGATGATTTTTATTATGTCATTTATTTTTATTTTGAAAAGTGTAGGGGAGAGTACACTTCCCTGTGGTACTCCTTCTTCTTGCTTTTGATAATCAGAACGTGTAGCATCTATTTGTACTTGGAAGAGTCTATCTGTTAAAAATCCTTATATATCCTCTCTTATGGCTGTTTCTAGTCTTATTATGTGATCTATTGTACTTCTTCCTTTATTATATCCACATTGATATTTTGATATGTGTTTTCCTTCTTCTAGAAACCAACTCAATCTGGCATTGACCATTCGCTCCATTGTCTTACATAGACAGCTTGTTAATGCTATTGGTCGGTAACTTTGTGGATTGTTTCCCTCTTTTCCTTCTTTGAGTATGGGAATAATTATTGATTCTCTCCATATTTTGGGAAATTTCCCAGTTGTCCAAATATTGTTAAAAATATTCGAAAGGTATTTCAGCGATTCTTGTGGTAGTTGTTTAATAAATTCATAATGGATTTGGTCTGGGCCTACTGCTGTATTGTGGGATTTTTTTATGGCTTCTATTAGTTCTGCTTTGGTGAATAGGTTGTTGTAGGCTTCTGTAGTTTTAGATGAAAAATTTAGTTGGTTATTTATATCTTTTTGTTTACACTTTTGTAGGTTTTGATTTTTGTTCATTTTAGAGTTTTCTGCAAATGTCTCTGCTAGTAGGTTTGCTATCTCTTTTTTGCTGGTTGCTTTAGTGTTGTTCTTTTTAAGATGTATTATTGGGGATATTTGACTTTTTCCAGCTATTTTTCTCATCATTTCCGATATTGTTTTGGTTTTGGAATGCGTATTTAGGCTGTTTACATTTTTTTTTTTTTGTTGTTTATAATTTTTAATTTTTAAGTTAGCATTTTCTTGTAAAAAAGTTTCCTGTAAGCAGATGACAGCTGGATACAGTAGTGACATAAGTATGAGTAGGTCATTATAATTAGATTTTATTCCACGACAGTTCCATTGCAGGATCTTATGTGCCATGGTTATATTTTCATTTTTTTGGGGTAAAGTTACCTACTAGGTTTATATCATTTGTCCTCTCCAGTTTTTTTCCATCTCTTGAGATTTTAGAAGCTTTGTCTTCAACTGCTTGTGGTGTCCTTCGGTCAGATTTTTGGTTTTGTTTTGGATTTTGTTTATTTTCTTTCTCTTCTATTTCCATATATTCCATAGGCTCAAATTTATTTTCATTTAATATATTTATTCTTGATTTTGAGTTAGATCTTGATCGAGTGCTTTCTTGCTCCGTTGTCACTTTTTTGTCTTTTTGTTTATTTTTCATTTTCTTGGTTTGGGTTTGGGAAGAAGAGGGTTCACTGGAGTTTTGTTCTATGTTTTCTTTCCAGAGTTTTTTGCCTTCTGGGTTAATTCCATTTGATTTGGGTTGTTGAGTTTTATTTTGATCCGATTTAAGTTTGATTAAAAAGGTTTTTAATTCTTCAAGGAAAGCTTTTAATTTCTTACATAAATTTGTTATTTTAGTTGAACCTTTTATTTTATCTTCATTGTTTATTTTATTTGCTTTTTGCACCATGGAAGCATAGGTGTTTTCTTTTATGTTATGTTTAACTTCTTTTCGGGCTTCTGAGAAAGATATATTTTTTTTGTGTTTTATTATTATTATTTCTTTTTCCTGTTTGTAGATACTACATTGTTTTGAGAGGGCAGAGTGGTTTCCCCAAACAGTTTGAGCATAGGCTCTCATTTGGACAGTTCTCTTCTTTATGTTCTGGTTCTTTCTCACTACATTTTCCACATATTTTGTTATTTCTACAGGAATCTCTGTGATGCCCAAATTTGTGGCATCTATAGCATTGAAGAGGGTTTCGTACGTATTGTTCCACTTTTATAATTTCATATCCAATTTTAATTGTTGTCGGAATTTGGCGGGAGTTGAAAGTTAGAATGTAGGTATTAGTTTGTATCTCTGCTTCATTTTTCTTTATTGTGATTCTTCTGACATTTGTAACTCCTTAAGTTTCAAGTTCTATTTTTATCTCCTCTAGAGTGCACAGGGAGAGCTCCTTGCTTTTTACTACACCCTTTGAGAAATTTAGGGTTTGGTGTGGGTAGGATTTTATTTCTATTTCTTGTAGTTTTTTTTGTCTTATTAATGTGTCCGCATATATCTTTTTTCCACTTCCACTAGTAATGTTCCATTTTGTAGTTTTTTTACATTTTTTGGTATGATGATATTTGATATTGCTTTTTGCATTTTAAATGGAGATATTTCTGTTAGTGCTTTTTTGCTTATTGCTTCAAGTACAATAAATCGTGGAAAGTTTTCACTATCATTTTCTGTTTCCGAGTCGTTATCCACATGTGGTCTCTTGGAAGATTTCTTTTTTTCCATTGATTGTTTTTATTTTTGTTCACCATTCACGCTCCCTACCCACCGCGGAGTCCAGTATTGGGACATGACAAGGGGGAAACCCATTCGCCTTGCCATGTCGGAGCTACGTGAATGATATACTCTCTTTGGGAGGAGTCTTTGAGCATGCATGTTCCTTTGTTTCCGTTATCCAAGTATTACGGCTGTGAAGGTTTAGCAAGTGTGTCAGATCCTTTTTTTCTCCCAAATTGATTGACCCTCAGCCACCGCCTTCCATCACATATTTAGGGTTAAATGTTAGTTTTGGTTGGGAAGAGGAGTGTCAGTTATAGGTTTGGGGTGGATTATATATGATGGGGCTTGACATGACCAGCCAATTGATCGGATCGGGCCCCTTCCGACCGCCTGTCTAGCCCAGGTAAGGGCCAAAGTGGTGTGTTACAGGATTGTGACCGCTTTACACCTGGGTTACAACCTGCTCAACCACTAGGATCCTGTCTCATATATTGATTCCATGAACAAGACTTAATTTGTCAGAAGAGGTAGACATTCCCTTTAAACATAGTTATTTACTATAAACTGATCACATAATTTTCAAAGGTGTAGGTCATCCCCACCCCACAAACAAACAGTAATTGTCTGCTTATTGAGATTCATATTTATTGAAATAACAAAGTGTGGATGTCTCCTTTTTGTGGAGAGGGAGAAAGAAATTTTTATAAAAACCCCATTTTTGTTAAATTTATATTATTATTATTCATTTTTAAAAATTTTATTATGTTTTAAGTCTCTACTTTATCAAAAATGAATTTGAAGTTAGCTACTTTGTGCTTGGCTTGAAAACAAGAGAAGAGCCATAATATTTGTCAATATAAGGTGAAATTAGAATAGATGTTAATAATATTGTTATAATGTATTTATGAATGTTTATTATTTTTCACATACATAATAGTTGAAAGATAATATGCAAGTGTTTGTTTATATACACAGATTGATGGTGAAGGTCATTCAAAAACCCAAACAGCAATAGTCTGCTTAGGGAGATTCATATTTATTGAAATAATAAAGTAGGGATGCCTCCTTTTTGTGCATGTAGTTTCATTTTTTTTCTAGGTAATTTTTTTCAAAATAATAAGTATACATTTTATTGTACGTGTCTTCCTCACATTTATTTCAAAATACATAATGGCAGCAAACCAGTGTGCATCTATTTATCAAGTCATGTGACATAGTCCCTTCACCTTTAAAGTAATTGGCAAACATCCAAGATAATTGCTTATAAAAAAGTTCAATGCAGTGTAGTGAATTATATAAATATATGTTGTGTTATACATAAATTTATTTAATAATTTAATGTTTATTATTTTTCACATGCATAATAGTTAGAATATGCAAGTATTTGTTTACATACATGGATCGATATAAGAATGTGTATTGAAAACAAATACTGAATTTCCTATAAAAAATGACATAAAAACAGAAAAATGGCCCTAGCTCAAGAACTCCTAGTCTAATTTTAATCAAATTTCGTACTGCACTTGGCAGGGATTCAAGGTACAATATTCTCCTAAATTGGTTGGAGTATTATTTATTGTTTAAGCTGCATCTTAAGAACAAACATCCATACAAGATTAGAGTTTAGTATTATGTAGATGGTGGGATGCCAACTGTCTCTTTCAGTTGGCTTGCCTACAATGGTAAATGTGCAAAAGGCATGAAATAATGCATTGCATTAGGGTATTTTCTATGCATGCAAAAGTATGGGCCTGTGCTAATCCCCAAAGAGGATATACAGTGTATTAAAATTGAGATCTGAATTCTGTTGATGCACCATTTATTTTGGAACCTGTGCACTTACAGATGTATATGTGTGATCAGTTACTGCAATCCAGCTATATTAACTTTATATTTAAACTTGAGTAAATTGAAACACACTTTCAGATTTTTCTAACTTTATTTTCTTTGTATATGTGTGATCTCTCAGATATTCTAATAATTTCAGGTGAGGTGCCTATTTAGTAATAAATACAACTTCAGCAAATTGTCAAATATAAGCTCCAAATCAAATCAAAGAATGGAAAAAAAAAATCTTGTGCCATTTTGAAACAAATAATCAAAATTCTTACTCTTTTTGATTTTTCACTTTTTTAGCATCTTCAACATTTTCTTCTCTGAAAGAAGAAAATTATAGAACATTTAATTATTTCTTTAGAAGTTTTAAAATTTTCTACACTTCAAAGACATTTTCAATATAAAAAAATATTGGTATTAAAAATATTACCAGAAAAAATATACTACAGGTTTTCTAAAAGAATGGATTTCTTTATTCCAAACCATAAAGACTGTCTAGAAAACAATTTGTAAAACAAAGAATTAATATATTCTGGAAAAGAATACTTTTAGTTCATTAACATTTTTTTTTTTTAATCAGTATCAACCCAAGTAAGGCAGTACAGCCACTAGCATGCAAGGGGTTACAGGGTGTGAAAGAATTAAGAAAAAAACATTAGTAACCAGAGAAAGAGCAATTAGGAGGACAGTAGATAGTAATTGACATTGCATTTAAATTTTTCCAGATTAAAGTTGGTTGAATAGTTTGGAGCCAGGAGGGAGTTCCACAAGCGAGAAGTGCTTGAAAAGAAAATGTTAGCATAGAAGTTACGACCACACCTAGCTAGCTCAACTGTAGAGTGTTGATATTTTTCCGCCAGTCTAGTATTGCGCTTAAATTCATAGTCTAGGTACCATAGCAAAGAGCTCATCCAAGCAATTACCATGAAATATTTGATTAACTCCTGCGAATTGCAAGTTTGTTTTTATTACAATGTCTATTCAGAATTTCTGGAAATTATGAATGCAAATTACTTTTTCTGCCTATTTATAGAACATATATGCAAAATTAGAAATAGAAACTCAGTAAAATGTCACAAATGACTTGTTAAATGTCAAGTCACTTTTTATATATATATTAAAATTATTTACAAATGTAAATTTGTAAATATCAGCTTTATTATTAAAATATTGTCATTGGTATACCATTATGAATGAAAAAATGCAAACAAGTCAAGGATTCTTTCTTGCTTATTCCTCTTATTATTTTCACTAATTGAAAACTCAAGAAAACAACTATAATCAATAAGCCAGAAGTTATCTCCCTTGAACATGTTTTTTTACTGTTTCTTTCAATTTATATTCGATTAAAATTACTCAGATAAAGGAAGATTAACCGAACTTCAATTTGCTTTTATTCTCAGAGAATTTTAATAGTATAGTGCTAACAAAGATTGCACTATGATGTTCTATTTTTGCTGGGTTACATTAAAAAACACAGACAGAAATTTGATCTTTATAACATAAATGCAACAGTAAAATGATGGAGGATGTCTGATTTGCAATAATCAGATAGTGAATGAGGGTAAGTTTATTTTTGTTCAACCAATTGAATTCTAAAAACATTGTCAAAAAAACTATCCATAATTTCAGATATGAATACTTGGAATCAAAAGCATTCAGAAATCAATTTCCTGCCAATTGGCTTGTACCAATTCAAAGCTATTTTTATCCACCTGAATAGTATATAAGTCCAAACAAATCACAAAATGGTTATACCATATCCAATAGTAACAGATTAACCAACATGGTACTTCAGTGTTCCCACCAACAAACTTTCTGGTACACTTTTGACATCATGCAGATAGGAACTGCATTTGTGTGTGGTAAATGACAACATTATTATCTTTAATCTTGCCTCAAGTGCATATCCATTCAACACCCACTCACCGGATCTTTTTTTTTCTAGAAACAAAATTATTCAGTATCCACTTACAAAAGGCAATGATAAGATGAACCTACAACTTGTGATATTACACATTTAACTAATCAGCAGCATACACTTTTAACAACCTTAGAATCATTTTTTTAAGCATAATTAGCAAAATTTATTAATCATTAAATAACATCAAAATGGATTAGTGTAATGTTTACATGTTAATGACAAGAATAACAATTTAGGGAACACAAAATCAGTCTACAACAAAAATAAATTTCATTCCAAATACAAAAATAAATTCTTTTTAATCAAAAATCTTATAGTCAATCTTCCTGAAACTATAATTAGTTCAAAATTTAGAGAAGAAACCCAACTCAATTTCTTTTAAAGTTTTGTGCAGCAAATATTTAACTTCAAAGTTGCAGTAATTAAAACTATCTGAGTTTAACTTTAAGATATAAAAAAAAATTAATCCATTTGTCACAAATTGTAAACACGATGAGTCCAACTAAGATAAGTGATTCTTAATTTCAAATTGAATTTAATTTTTTTAGGCTTGTTATATGAATCATAATTCAATCTCTTCTAAAATCCAGGAAAAATGAATTATTTGCATCAAAGTTAAAATCCATTCAGATATGTTCATAGAAAAAAAAAGTAAAAATAATAAAAAAAGAAAATATAGAGAAGATCAATGTTGCGTATATAAAGAGATTTAAATGCAATATTTGGACATAATCACTCAAATTTCAGTTATATAATTAGAAATCATTTGATAAAAATATTTGTAACATGACAAGATAGAAATTACACAAAAGAAACTTACTGATGTCCCTTGGGAAGGGAGTTGTAACTGAAATAAATAAATAAATAAGAATATAATATATTATTTTCAGTAAAAAAATAAATTCAGAACTTACTTTGGCTTATAATTGAAAATGACATTAACCTGCTGTATCCAAATAGGTATCTTAAATCTACTCCATATTTGCCATTTAGTGTGTTTCTTGGAATATTTGTAACTGCACAAGGATATTTACTCAGCTAATTTTAGTCTGGCACAAGATCATAAAAGTGGAGTATCTAATGAGGATAAAATAAGCATGACCATCTTCAGCACCATGTTTCAATAGGCAATCATTTGCCAGTAAAGAGATTCATTTGAATATTAAACTTTTCATAGAATATTAAACACCATGCAATTTGCCATTTGAAAACAATGTCAATATTGATAAATTTTATGAAGTAATTTTCAAGTTGATTTTTTTTTTTATAAATCTTATTGATGAATTAGAAAATAAAATTAAGTAGAATAATTATGCTAAGAATTCTACCAAAGAGGTATTCTACCTAAAATTAAAGCATAAAAGACCCACACCAAACATGAAAATAAAATTGCAGTAAAAAGTAAAATTCTAATTCCTTCTGATAACATTTAAAAAAATTTTTATTTTTGAAAGAGGAAAGAATCAATATTCAATCAAATTATAGGTAATTTTGATGTTTATTTGCAAATGTTATGAAGATGATAAAAATAAACCTAAAAATATTCACAAAATCAGCTTCAAATTTCTCTTTGTTGATTTTTAATAAATATTTTCGATATTATGAATAGAAAGAACTAACTACAAATGTCATGACTTCATTGCAAAAAAAAGACCACTGGAAATTACCCTTTGATGGTGAATTAAATTTATTATTAATTTCACTACTTAAGAAAAAAAAACAGATAGAAACTCAAACATGTGTACCCAATTAAAATAATGTCAGATTAAAAATCCATGTTATATATATATATATATATATATATATATATATATATATATATATATATTCTGTTTTCAAGAAGAGATGCAAAGAAGTTCAAAGTAAATCTTGTGACACCAAAATTATATACAAATCTAGTTCTTTTAATTTAAGCTTTGGCAATGAACTTGCTACACATTTTGAATTGTATCTTTAGCTGGATAAATAAATTTGTATCAATATTTCTACTCCCACCCACTGTATCCTGTTTTCAGACACTAAACAAATATCAAAGAAAACCAACAAGAGTTGCCATACAGGCACAAATTGTATGAGAAAGAATTAATGTTGATATAATGGCTTGGATGTGACATAAATTGAAATATTGGCTACTGAAATTATTAAAAAATCACTTATACTATTGTATTTGGACTAATGAGACAGGGTTAGAGTGTCCAGATAAGAACATTGATGGAAGTACAGTGACAGAGCAATAAAGGATTCTCTGGTTCTGAAGAAATTATGATACTGGGAGTTGAAGAAGCAAAATGGAAGACAGTTTTGTGATATATATATTTGCCTAAGGTTGGGGATCGCTGTTGATTTTTTGTGTTGACATATAGAAAGCTTATTTCATTATTATGTCATACTTCTTCCCTACATACACTCACAAACAGCCTCAGAAGGCAGGAAACGTAATGTTTGGGGAAAGGGAAAACTCAGGATTCAAAATTGTTAAGGAAAAAAAAATGAAAGGAAGGAAAAATGTATTTCATGACAAGCCAACATTCTTTTCATATATTTTCTTACCTTTTATTAAGTGGTTCTAACTTTGGAAGATAATGAACAGAATTATCTTCTGGATAAATTCCTGGAGACCACAACTCTCCCTCAGGAAATTCCTGAGATACCCAGTTCATACTGGTGACTTTTTCTTGAATGTCAACTTCATGCAGAACATCAGCATTCTCAATATGCCGAAGACAAACTGTCCCATTGCTGTAACCTACAGCCAACACTGAAATAAAAATAAACAAATTATTTGCAACTTGAGAAACAACCAACAATGATTTGCAGACCATATCCTCACTAATTTGTTTCTACAATTGCATTTTCAAGAAAAGATTTTAAAAAATAAACAATGTATTTAATGGAAAAGTTCATAAAAGAAAGATATTTTCAAAAGAACAAAGAAAACATTGTATTTTCACTTTTCCAATGCCCACCTACAAACTGGAGATTGTAAAAGGTTTGTAGCTCAATAATAGAATTTAGGATGATTTTATGACTGTATTCACAAAGATCACATGGGCCAAAGGAGGGCCACAGAACACACTGACAAATGTTAAGATCAAAACAATAATGTCTGATATGCAGCTAAAAATGTAGACATTTTATTACTAAATCATCCTTCATCCAGCATTAAATTAAACAGGCAAATCTTAAAGCTTCTAAATGGAGACAGTCTCAACATTTTAAAATCCTAATTTTTTAACTGAGACATAAGTTGGAAATACAAGAAACCTTCTGTATATACAAGGGTTAGGGTGATAAGTTTTCAGTATGACCCATTTTCTAAATCTGAATAAACATCAGATTCTGTTTTTAGAAATGGCTCTTTAGTTGGGCCAAGAACTTTTCAGCACCACCTGAAATGTTTTTGAAATCAGTATTTCTATTTTGCATAAATTTTCTAGCAGAAGATGAATAAAGCTTCACCTTGTTGAATTCATACTGATTTGTGATATCAGCTTTCAGCCATACACAGAATGTTAATGATTTTCATTGTTCGGAAAATCATTATCATCATTTTCCTTATAAGGAATCATAAATGTTAAAAGAGGATCTTGCTTAATAAACTCAGTGACAGCACTTCAGCAAACAAATAGAAAAATGTTCCCTTTGGCAGAAAGGGAGACAAGCCTGTTACTGCCACTGCTTAGAACACATCCATTAAGCTGAGGAGTAGAAGTCAGAAACTTGTTAGCCAAGGATGGTGAGTTCAATCCTAGGTAGGACCACAAAAGTCAGCATAGTCAACAATAAGTATTTTCATTTTTGTTCTAACCTCCAGTATATTTCTTAACGATTTTATACAAAGTACCACTTGATGATCTGATCTCTTGTGAAAGTTTTCTAATGCTAGGGGTCAGCTTTTCTTTTTTGTTTTTAAACATCATAATCAATAACTAGTATTCATCTAGTTATGGCCATTATTTCAAATGACAAATTAACAGCCTTAATACACTTAAATCAGCTTCAAGTAATATGGCTAAAGATTGTTAAATTTACACCCACTTCCATTCTTTTCCAGCAGTTCTGAAGTACAGTTTAAAAGAATACTTTAAATTTGCCAGAATCCCAATACTTTTACCTGACATTATAATATTTGAAATAAAAGGTACATCTAGATTGCATTTATAATATTGTACATGATATAAGCTTTGGAGTAAAAGTTTTTAAGAATAAATACCTTTGAAATACACTTATACAGGGTGGGCACTGAAAAACTGAAGGATTTGAAAAAGTCATAACTTGTTGGTTTTCAATTGTTTTTTAATTTCTTTCTTTTCAGATTATAAGAGCATCTGTTGGAGAATTAAAATGACTACATATAATGTCCAGCAATGAGTAAAACTCATTGAGTTTTTTCTATTCCAGTAAAAGATCAATTATTCAAACTCTAAGAAAATACCGATAATATTTTAATGTCAGTGTATCTCCTAGCGATAACATGATTCAGAACCTAATCGTTCGGTTTGAAAGAACTGGATCAGTTGGCAATCTTCTGGGAAAAGGTCCTAAGCACACTGTGTGCACTGACACAGCACTGAAAGTTGTATGGCAGAGTATCCTTGAGGATCCATCAGCTTCTACCTGTCATTGCTCTGCTCAACTAGGCATCACCAGAACATTGCTTCAGAAGATTCTGAAATCCATTAATTATATTCCAATAAAAAAAAAAAATTAAAAAAAACATGTGTTTGTAAAAATTATTTTTGTTTTATATCATTCAACAATCTTTTAGTGGCCAGCCTGTATAATGTTCTGAAACACAAACATATTTCATTCATTTGACATAAATTTGTTTTTTTTTGTTCCACACCACTTTAACATAAGGATACATTTATAAAGTATCTTATGAAAACAAAACATTACCAACAGCTTGTGAGATAAGTACTATAGGTGAGCAATTTATAATTTATTTGTTACTCTCACATCAAACTTGCTTTAAAGCCACCAAATCATGAAAGTACTTAGCAAAAAAGAAATTATCAATCATCGTTAGTGATGTGAAGTGTTTCAAGGTTTCCTACTTGAATGCCCCTTCATCAGTAATAGAAGGGTTATACATACAAATCTATGTGTTTATATATAAATGAGGAAAGACTTATTTCAATATCACTACAGTTAGATCAGCACAATAATTTAGAACACAAAGATCATGTCTTCACTTCAGATTATAGAAATATTGATTATGTTGATTCAGAAAAATCAACATATTGATGAGAGAGATCTGATATTTTTGTATTATGAAAATCAGCTGAATATATATATATATATATATATATATATATATGTATGTAAAAATCTCTCATGTATTTGCTTGGGGTCGAAACCAACTATTTTTTGTCAGGTCAATAATAAATGTGGAGAATAAGAATAAAAAACAATTTTTCAAGGTTCACTTTATGCTTCCTTAAAAGAAAGCCATTCTTAAAAGTAGTCTTCTTCTGTTTTCCAAAGATTTTATCTAAAACTAAATTTCAAGTACATTTTAGGCTTTTACATAAAATCAAGACAAAAACAGTATCATTGCGAGTATCAAAAAATAATAATCACAAAACATCTGCAAACATAAAGAGGCCTGTTGTGTTGGAAACCGACCACCCCTCTTGAAGATTAACTTGTCTGCGTCTGCGAACAAAGACTTTAAATAGTGGCATGTCAGTTGACATGGAAAGAAGACAGATAGACAGAGAAGTTCTTAGCTGAGCTAGTTATTGACTACTCAGGCGATTTCTGTACCTTTTTACCAACCTATTAAAACCCTTTTTATTGTTACGTGTTATTTGGCGTTTGTCTCTACTAACCCCAAATCAACATCATAACAGTGGCGACGAGAGATTCGTTCATCACGCTGAGTGGAGAATTTTTCAACTCTAGGTGGACTATATAAATTTTTTTTTTTCTCGCCATGAAAAAAAAAAAATAAAAAAATACGTCGAACTTTGTTCTTCACAAAGAAATGGGATTTCAACGTGCCAAAAAGAAGTAAGACTTGTGCTTATTGTGGACTAGCAGTAGAGCCCGCATTGCCCGGGGATATAACAGTAAGAGATAGATCAAGTATCCACCATCATAAAGACTGAAAAATAAAATTGACAAAGATTATTGTTTAAGGTTGATGGACACGCATGTCTTAATTAGATTTTTTTTTTTTTTTACGAATTGGTCAAACTCAAACTCAAACAAAAACATTGTTTTCAATCGTTATGAGTCTCCCGATTGAATAGAATAATTTTATAATAATAAATTTCTGGAAGAAAATTGCATTTTCAAGGTGAATTTTCTTGTAATATTTCATTTGTTGGTAAGACACTAAAGTCTAAAGTGTATGTGCTACAAAATGCTTCAAATTTGTTTGGAACAGATTGGATTATACTTTTTAATTTATGGAACTCCCTATAAATTCTTTTTTTTGCAATAGAATTAATGTTTCTTCTCCATGTAAAAATCGGGTTACAGAAAATTTGGTGAAAGATCTGAAAATAAAATTTCCACAATCTATTTTCAGAAGGTCTTGGATGTTGCAAAAAGACGAAGGCAAAATTTGAAGTGAAGGAAAATGTAAAACCTGTTTTCAAGCGAAAAAGAAATGTGCCATTTGGTATTTTGGAACAGACTAACAAAGAATTAGAACGGCTTGAAAATTTAGGAGTTATTTCACGCATTGAATTTTCAGAGTGGGCCTGCCCTGTTGTATATGTTAAGAAAAAGAATAATAAAATTCGGATGTGTGCCGATTTCTCTACAGGTCTAAATGATTGCTTAAAAGACCACACATATCCTTTGCCTTCACCAGAAGACATTTTTGCAAGTTTAAATGGAAGAAAAATATTCTCTAAATTGGATTTATCGGATGCCTATCTCCAAGTGAAAGTGGACAAAGAATGTTCTAAATTGTTGACTATCAATACACACAAGGGTTTATACAAATTAAACCATCTGCCTTTTGGTTTAAAAGTATCCCCTAGTATTTTTCAGCAAATTATGGACACTGTGCTGGCAGGGTTTGACTTCGCCATTGCATATCTTGATGATATTTTGATAAAAAGTAAAGATCGAAATGAACATTTGGAACATATTAATCAGGTTTTTGAAAAAATTGAAGAATATGGATTCAAACTTGAGCTGCAAAATGTGAATTTTTATGGGTGAAATTAAGTTTTTGGGGCAGATAATAGACTCTGATGGCAGAAGACCAGATCCGGCGAGGGCAGAAGCGATCAAAAAGCATGCCAACTCCCAAAATGTAGTAATGCTACAAGCGTTCTTAGGACTTGCTAACTATTATGGGATATATATTCCTAATTTGTGCAGCCTTATGGCTCCATTAAATAAATTGCTTAAAAAGGGAGCAAAAGTGGGAATGGTCAGAAGTGTGTCAGAAGGCGTTTGACAAAATAAAGAATATTTTGGACGTCGGAATTATCACTAACACATTATGACCCTAAACAGGAAATTATAGTGGCATTGGACGCAAAGCGAGTACGAATAGGTGCAATAATTCTGCATAAATTCAGAGACGGCAATACAAAGCCAGTGGCACATGCATCAAGGACATTATTACCCGCAGAAAAGAAGTACTCTCAAATTGAGAAAGAAAGCTTAGCTATCATCTATGCTTGTAAAAAATTCCATAAGTACATACATGGAAGAAGGTTTATATTGCCGACCGACCATCGCCCGCTGCTTTCAATCTATGGTTCGAAGAAGGGTATACCTACTCATACGGCAAACCGTTTGCAACGATGGGGAACCATTTTGTTGAATTACTTCAGAAAAGTATAAAACTTCTTCACCAGCATATTCAATATGTGATGAAGTGCTGTTATATGCTGGAAGGGTCGTGATACCAGTTGTACTACAAAAGCGGATTTTGAAGGAATTTCATCAGGGGCATCCTGGTATTGGACGTATGAAAGCCCTGATAAGGAGTTACATTTATTGGCCAAATATGGACAAAGACATTGAACAAGTAGTTAAAACTTGTAGAGGGTGTCAAATGGCAGCAAAAGCACCGCCAGTAAAATACACACCATGGCCAAAAACAGATGTTCCATGGACCAGACTCCACATAGATTATGCTGGACCCATGAATGGTAATTTCTACTTGATAGTTGTGGATAGCTATTCCAAGTGGCCTGAAATTTTTAAGTGCAAAGACCAACTGCTTCTGTAACAAAAAATTTTCTTACAGAACTGTTTGCACGTTTTGGAGTACCAGAAAAAATTGTCACCGACAATGGAACTCAATTCACAGGAAGTGAATTTAAGACGTTTTGTAAGACTCTGGGAATTGACCACATCACGATTTCACCATACCATCCTAGGTCAAATGGACAGGCTGAACGGTTTGTTGATACGTTCAAGAGAGCCCTTAAAAAAACAAATGGTACTAATACAGATTATGGTAATATACAGCAGTTTTAAGTATATACAGAAATAACACCAAATCCAAACGCAATATCAGGGATGCCTCAGCTGAACTGATGTTTGCTAGAAAAAATTAGATCTGTATTCAATAGGCTGCTGCCAGAAAGAAAAAAAAGAGTTACCAGAACAAAACGCATCAGGAAAATATGAAATATCTCAGGCCGGGAGATAAAGTTTTTTTAAAAATTACAAAAATGGGAAGGAATTTTGGCAAGATGGAGTGGTAACTCAAAGAATTGGTAAGATGTTATACATGATAAGAAGTAAAAAATGGACGCACAAAAGACATTTGAACCAATTAAGGAAAAGAATCATTGAAGAAATAAGTAAAGAAAATGAAGAACCAATGGAGGTATTATATGATTTATTCGATATACCAACTCCACCATTGCCTGAAACAGTTGTCCAAAAAAGGACAAGCAAAAGAAAAAGAACTAGGGTGGAACGTTTAAGTCCAGATCCCAAAAGAAAAAGATATTAATTCCTCCGGAATTAATCTCAAGGGGGAGGTGTTGTGTCGGAAACCGACTACCCCTCTTAAAGATGAACTTGTCTGCGTCTGCGAACAAAGACTTTAAATAGTGGCATGTCAGTTGACATGGAAAGAAGACAGATAGACAGAGAAGTTCTTAGCTGAGCTAGTTATTGACTACTCAGGCGATTTCTGTACCTTTTTACCAACCTATTAAAACCCTTTTTATTGTTACGTGTTATTTGGTGTTTGTCTCTACTAACCCCAAATCAACATCATAACAAGGCCAAAATAAAAAAGAATTCACTGATGGAAATAAACACCCAAATCTAAATTTTACCAAATTAATAAATGTGATGCACCAACCTCGACCATCTGGACGCCAAGCTAAGGTTCCAACTGTTACATTATCTGCTGGTGCAGGAATGGTCCAAACCTTCTGCCAAGAAAGTCGATGTAGCACAACCTTATGGGGGGAAAAAGGAAAAGAAAAAATAGTAATTGGAGCTTTTTCTTTAGCCCCACTAAAAGTTAATCTCCTTAAATTTAAAGTACAAAATGCTTTAAAGTGTCATTTTTTTTTTGTCAGTTTGTGGTCAATATAAATATTTCAACCTTTCTCTACTAAGCAGCCAGTCTTGCCTATCTTTAAGGTTGGATTCCAGAAAGAGTCAAGTTGTCACATTTTTGCAGCAGAAAACAGCTAATTTTACCAAATGTCTGAAATAAAAATTAGCAGTCGAGTGAATAGCATTCTGCAAGATTTTTCATCAGTTCCCTACCAAACCAAAATTTTTATAAACTGAAAGAATTGATATGTGAGGAACCCAACTCAATTTCTGAAGCTTAGGGGAACAAAGTCTTAATTTTCATGCACATTTTGTTAGGCTTCAAGATTTTCAGTTATTCGTAACTTATAATTCTTCACTAAAACCAAACACTTATCAAAAATTGGCTATTTTAGTCTTCTGTGTGGTCGAGGTAAAAACGTACCAGTTCTACCTTCTTACTATGCATTTGAAATCAGTATTTCTATTTTGCATAAAATTCCTAGCAGAAGATGAATAAATATTAAAAGCTTCATCTTGAATTCATATTTGTGATATCAGCTCACACACATACACAGAATGTTAATGATTTCATTGTTATGAATGAGTGAAAATCATCATAACATTTTCTCTAAAAGAAAAGTTTGAGGTTTTAATCATTTACTTTTTTAACTTTTGGACCTAAAATCAATTTTAGCAAGTATTAGTACTCAGTCTCCATGTTGTGTACTGAAAATCGGAAAGAAAGGGATTGTCACTGTTCAGGAATTAATGTAAGCAAGAATTATAGAATTGGACTCTCATAGGTATAATGCTAATCATTAGGTTACTTCAATGATTAACTGTTTATGTGAAATAAATACTATGTGCCTGCTACTTTTTAAAACTAGAATGTTAATTTCCAAGTGAACATTATTGCAATTAATCATTTAAAAATGACTGCTGTTTGGTTTCTAGCAAGTTAAATGGAATAAAAATTGGTTTTCACTTTGTACTATGAAGAGTGCAACTTGGTTAACAATAAAAGGAAACCATGTACCAATTCGTACTCACTCCCTTACTCATGTACATACAACACATTCTATGGTGCATACAATCAAGGCTTGTACAGTCAAATTACTTGTTTCAAATATTTTTTTATTGACTTATATATAATTGATTGCTTTTAATTATCATAAGAAATTTCAAACTGTAGGTTATGTTTTTGTTTAATTTTTTAAATTATTTTTAACATCTTTAATAATTAATTTTTTTAAATAAATTTTGTTTAATCTGACATATTGTGCATACAACATGGTGCTTAAAAGGAAAAAAACAAATTTAAAGCATAATTTTAAAAACCTGAATGATTTAACTACAGAAATTCATTAAAAATCAGGAAGAAAGAGATTATAATTGGTCAGGAATTAAAACAGGCCATAACTTTATATATTTAAATACCAATAATTTATTTTTTTGTAGATAATTATAAATTGAATGACTTACCTCCCCTTGCACATTTGCCAACGCCATGAGGTCCATTTTGGGCGACCAAACCATAAAACTGACTTCCACAGATACATGGCGATCTTCTGTCTGCCGAAACGTGGATTGTTCCATCACTAGTGAACACAAGAGAAAATGTAAATAGGTGTCTTATTTCAGAAAGCCAAAAAATAAACCACTTCTCGATGTTAATCAAATCACAAACATCAACAAAATTCAATAGTAAATGTGTACTGTAAACACAGTTTTGGACCTTTGGTATATGGTAACAAATTACACCCACCAAATGTACACACATGTCAGCTGGAACCTGCATAGTGTTTCAAAGTTTTTAGCATACAATTAAATCTATATCTGTAAAAGAATGTTGTGTTGGCCGTGAGTTTATCAATAATAGCCATTTGTAGTCATAAGCTGTTGAAAGACATGTTTGCATATAAAGATAGAAATATTTTATTTGGAATTAAAAAGAAAAACTTGTGAGTCTTAATATCACCTGAATAGACAAAGGAAAAGAAGAAAACTTCATTAAACAGATAGACATTGTCACAGACAATTCTACATTTTGCCAATGGTATTGAAAAAGTTTTTCTCTACACAAGTTTATATATAATGATGTCATTTCACAGAAATAAATCATTACTTTTAAATCTTTGTGTGAGTTTCAGTGCTTAGAATACAGTAGAAATTATTTAATGAATTTGTTTAATATATACATAAAAAAAAATGAAAATAAAAGTTAGTGGTTCTATATAGGAAATAAAATACCAACCCTAACCGAATACTTTAATCTAACTTTCTCAATGAAGTAAAAATCCTGAAACTGCTTATTCACAAAATATGAATTTTTTAAGATTATGCCAAAAGAACACTACCAAGGTTCAGAAAATAATATCTGTACTAGAATTCCGTATAAAGTCTGCATCTCTCAATATAAATAAAGCAGATTGGAGCATTTGATGATAGCTACAGTTAAATATCTTGGAAATTACTTTTTTTTTTTTTGTAAATCCCACAAAGACAAACAGTTAAAAATTATGATTTTACGTCTGTAATTCTATTAGACTTGCTTTCAGGTAATTAATTTCCCTCAGTAGTAGTAATCTATCTCTTCATTTTTTATGTTAAAATAAAAAAAAATACTGGAACATTTCCTGACATCTTCAGTATGCAGATGCTAGATGCCAAAGGTATCTGGTGGTGAATTATAATGTCTTTGTTTGTGTATGAAGATTTTTGAAGGATTTCCATGTTTATTACATACCCACCTACATGAGTTGCAGGAAGAAAATGGATATCACTATAAAAAGGTCTGGGTTCAAAGTTTTAAGGTGGAGTTGCTAATACCTACACCTTTAAAACCCAGGAGTTTAAAAGCCACAGGCCAGCAAATTGGAATGTTAGTAGTAATACCTACCAATAGTCAGAAATTTTTGTTGATTTTTACTTCTCCTAAACAGATTTTTGAGTGTAGGAGTCTGACAGCTCTTTGAAGAAATATTCTGTCAGTATGGATGTACTTGTTAGACTGACGGTCTAGTCACAGACGCATCATGCAGGTTATTTAATTATTATTAGTTTAATTTTTCTTTTTTTATTTAATCATTAAGTTTTAATTTGGTATAAAGCTCAAATAGCATCTTTACACACTCCATGTTAGAGTTTACATAACAATAACATTGACTATTTCTGAAAGTGTCACTTTTTTTTGGTTAGTCACAACTCAGGGTTACAAAATAACAATTAGTAATCTGCAGTTTTTTACTCAGTGAATTACACTTACACATGTAACAATAATAAAAGTCATTCATTTTCAGTAGAACATATTTTCTTTAAAAATGGTTGAAGATTGAAGATATCAAATATTTATTAAGTAGTTTAGCACAAGTCCTTCAAAAATATGGAACAATCTGTGAAACACTGTAGTAATGATCTGCAAATGAAGAATGTTATTGTTAATCATTGCTCTACGGCAAGACACCCTACTACGTTCTAAATCTAGTCTAGTATTGCATTCACTTTTAAACAAATAAAAAGTGACAACGACTCAATCTCTTCTCTCCATCCCTCTACTGCCAGCCATGGAGAAAACCTCTCTTGGTAGACAGGGCGCTATCCTTGTCTTGTAGCCAGTCTAGAACAATTCTGAATTCAAAACCGAAGAGAAAGCAACAGAAAACTATTCCATTTTTATATATTTCCCAAGGAGTCAAGGCAATTAATTTAACAGATAAGGAAAGCAATCTTCGAAGGGATACCATCGCCTACGTCAGGCTCATGACATCCCAAAATACCTATTCATGTCCACAATATGTGCAACCTAGTGAGGATTGAACTAGCAACAAACTGATCTGTAAAAGCAACCATCGACGTTCGTTAACCATTTATGTCGTGAAAATTTATTGAATTTTTAAAATTTAGCAGGAGTTCCACATTGATAACGCTTTTAATAAATATTTATTTTAAGTTAAAATAGACATTTATTTATTAAATAAAATTTGATAAATGTTTTTATTATAAAAACATTTATAAAAAATTTGGATTAAAATGTTTATTTTATTTTATTACTTCGACATTTTTGAACGATTTTTTAGCAATTTCTGTCGCTCGATTCAAGAAAAACATTGATAAAAATATGAAGATATGACTCCTAGACAAGTTTTTATTGTTAGTTTGTTAAAAATAATTTCCTTCTTGCAAATAAATTGAAACAATATGACAAATAATTTTGTCGGAGAAATAATTTCAATCACAATTATATTTAGTCTAAGTTAAATGTGGTTAAAATATTCCAAAAATTAAAAATGTACCAAATCCTTCATAAATTCTTATGTATATTAATTTTAAAATAATAATGAAAACCCTTCTCAATACCCACCTTAATTATTTTTTTTTTTTTGTTTTGTTTTGTTTTTATATTTTACCCTCGTAAAAATAACAAACTGACTTCACGTCCCGCCTGTCATTTTAATAGCGAATGGTTCCTTGTCTCTAAATCGCTAGGATAGCGGTAATAGAGACCATGCTGCTTCCGGTAAATAAGAGACGAAAACGAGGCTAAACCTTTGGCTAATCGCCATTTACAATCAGAACGAATTGTCCAATCAAATTATCGCTAGCAAATTCAACACGAAAGGCGGCCATTTTAAGTTTTTCTTATGACGGCTTCATTGATTTCCTCATGTTTTACAAAAAGAAAAGTTTGATTTTTTAAAAAAACAATAAACATTAAATAAGGGCCGCTACTGAACCTACAAACTATTTATAGGTAAGCATAAAATTATTTTTTTTTAAATTTTTTTACACTATTTACGAAGAGAAGAAAGTCATTTATTTTTATCATTTTTTTCCTTTAGTTTTTGGAATTTTTTTTTTTTTTCATTTCATAAAACGAAAAAGTTTTATGTTCATTGTTTAGATTGTTATGTGAAATTCATCAACTTTTACGATCAATTGGCTTCGTAAATAATCCAGCCATTAACAATTTAATAAACACATTCTTCATTATTTTTACAGATGGATTCAAAAAATTTTAACTCCTTCGTTTTTTGTGTTGCTTTGTTTTTTAAATAAAGTTAATTTAAAAAAAAAACTTTTTCTAAATTTTTACGTCTTGCAATAAAATCAATCACATAATGAATTTATTCGTAGTTTAACCTTTTCAAACTGAAAATACACAATTTTTTTTTAGTTTTTACGGTTGATGGAAAAAAAAATTTTTTGTTTGTTGAGTTATTTTTTTTATTATTATTTTCCTTCCTTTTTTGTGAGAATTTCTCAAGCATTCATTTTATTTTTAAATTAGTAATTTATGATTATATTTTTAGATTTTATTTTGTTCAAAATTTGTCTTGAATAAAAAAAAAAATTAATTGAAGATTTTTAGTTTTTTGTTATTTTTTTTAAATTGTTAATTGGTAAGTTAAAAACTTGCAAAAATGTTTTTTAAAAAAATTAGACAATTTTCTGAATTCTTAATTTAATTATTCTAGAATCTAGATTATCGGATTTAACGCAAAAAAATTGTTGCTAGGGTAATCCCCCCCTCCCCGCCCGGTTTCCTGTCCTTAAAATTCTTTTGACAATCCTTTAATAAAGAAAAATATTTACATTTTTTTCCGATATATTTGTCATTAGAGATGTTCTACTCTTTATTTGAATTCTTTACCATTCTCATCAACTTTTTTTCATTTTAGCTTCCACTTGCTTTGTAATTAATTAATAAACGTTTTACTTTCTCTATCAAATCAAAATTGCCAAAAGAGAAGTTATCTTTTCTTTTTCTTTTTTTGTATTATTGTATATCTGATACATTAAAAAACATTGTTTTTTTTTTCTTTTCTTTCTCTGACTTTGAAAATAAGCTCAGAAATGATGTAACAAGTGCAAATTGTGGCAATAGCATGTAAAGAACCCTTATCTCTAATTTTTCATAACAAATCACGGTTATTTTTCCAAATGCCATTTGGAAACAAGACAATGTTTTAGTTTTCCAGTCACACGTTTTTGGGCGATCATGCATATTTCGATACATGTCTGACTAGGCAAATTTTTCCCGCAGTAGATTGCTTTTGTTTTTGCCCAGTCTGCTACTCAACCTATAGCTGGGGGTATTTGCGCGTAAGTGACTATAACGAACCCGACGGGAACTCGAACTCGGCTACCTGATCTCTCATTAATCCAAACCGATGACCATTATTGTTACACCACAACGCAAATTTAGTTTTCCACATAAATATACAAAAAAAAAAAAAGAAAACATTGATGTTCAAATTTCATTTGTCAATTATGCATTTTGATGATCAATGTATTTAAAATTCTCGAAAAAAAAAAAAAAATTAAATTTCTTCCTCCGACCACTATACCCCACCCATTATTTTTTGTGTCACCCCCCCCCCAAAGTATTTTTTAAGTGCTATACTGGTAAATTACTTGTCAATGTATTAATTATAAATAAACTTTTATATAGAATTATTTTTATGTAAATCTGAATTTTGATTGTTGCCATGGGCAAGTTTTATAAATTAAATATTTATGATAATTGTTTTCACGGTAAACCTTTCCGTACAAATTAAAGAAGAATGAGTATAGCTTTTAAAAATCACATCCACAAGAAATCAGTTGAGAAAGAAGGGAAAAAAAATGGTATTCAATTATTCGCTGGTTACTAAGAATAAAAGTTTTGTTCAGTTGACAAATGACTTTTCTACTTGTCTTTTTGGTTCTTGTTCATCCAACACAAAGTACATTATAGACAAACTCTTGATGCATTCTGACCCCTTTGTGTTTGCACACACACACACACACACACACGTTGACACAGAATTTCTGCATGAACTTACTTCCTGCCAACCTCAATTTACATCTTTTTGGATAATAAAGTGGCAAGGGAATCTATTGTTTAAGAATTTAGTTCAACAGCACTTCACATTAAAATGGCTCAGAAATCTCAGTGTCACTAGCTTAATTGTCTTGTACTGTTTTTAGTCTGGAGAAGTCCAACAATGTGTGTTACTATGATTAAATTCTTGGTTAAGACAAGAGGCTAACTTGTTAGCCATTGCTACATAGTAATCACACCTCCACCCCCGTTTTGTAACTGCTTTTTCGTTTTTCACCTTTTAAATAAGTTATAATTAACAGGAAAAAATGTCACTTGATGCTCATGCAGAATCTATTATTAAATAGTGTCAATGTATATATGTTTTTTTTTGTTTTTTGGGGTGGGGGCATAGTCAAGTGATTAGAGCAAGAGACCCTGGCTTGAATTTGACTATAATCAATTTGTCAAGGAGGTGACTTTTTGGTAATATCAGTTGATCCTATCATGTGTTTAAAATCCATACCATATGGATTGAGCCAAGCTTTGTGAGTGAGATTAAATAGTTGGAACCAATCTATGGTTGTGCCAGCACAGTGTCGCATGTCATCATAACAGATGTTTTGAGCTAACTGTTGATCCCACCTGATTCTCTCTCCTAGAAACTGTAACAAAGGTCTGCTCAGCATAGATGCAGTATAAACTTCAGGTTGGTAGGTGTTGAAGAGACACAAATGTGCTTGAGTAACAGGGATTACTTAGCCACCCTAGTAGAATTAAAAATCTCAACCCAAAATCTCAACCTCAATAGAAACATTTCCCTTCCCTCCGTATATCTAAGAAGCAAAACTGTGTTGAAATGATTTTATTTCTCTAGCAGCCTAAATTAATCTTTTTTTTTAAATTTTATAAATATTGTTTTATCAGTTATACATTTCACAAGGTATTTTTGTTTAACTCTTATCCTCAACAGTAACTGAAAGCATTTATTGCTTTACTTACTCTATGCCTCTCCTTAATTTCACTGTCATGTATAAATAAGATTAAAAAAATCCTCCCCAATCTCTTTCCTCTGCAAGAATATGACCGCAACATGATTCCAGGATTTATATCTGAAATTCTTCACGTTTGGCTTGACTGAAAAGATACACCTATGAAATGGCTGTTCAGTAATTAAATCCTCTAGTCAAAAAGGAAATTTTCACAAGATGTGTTTTTATTAATAAGTAAATTGAAACTATGCACTATCTGAAATGGTTTTATTTTTTTCTAATCAGTGTCCTCAAATTATTATTATTCCCTTTTTAATTTACACATACATTTATATAACAGGACAATTAGCTGTCGCATCCCTGGATAAAGGTTCCAATTCTTTACATATAATTTCTGACTCAAAGTCCCATCAAAATTTAGTTCCTTCTAAACAGGAATGAAATCTTATCTTACTTATTATAAAACGCAGGTTGTGTGTGTGTGTGTGTGTGTGTGTGTGTCTGTAACGTTTATATGTTGGATCAATTTCCTACATTTTTTTAGCCGATTTCAACAAAACTTCACAGGACTACATAAAATTACCTTGTGGTGGTTCTAACGGGGCGAAAATGAGAAAAAATACAGTTGTTTTTTAATAAAATCAATTTGAAAACACGATTAAGACACATCGTGAGAATGAAAGGGGGACAACTCACCCACGAAAATGTAAACAAAAAGAGCATAGCATGATGAAAAAAGATGCGAACTTGATTTAAAACAAAATTTTATCGTCTAATGTTCATATTATTAAAGAGGAAAGATCAAAGTATTTTGGGGGTATTTTTTACATTTTTAATCGTTCCTAGCACGCCTGAAATTTTCGTTAAAATTTTTTTTTTTTTTTTTTTGGTCAAAAAAAAAAAGGCAGATAATCATTTTCAATCATTTTTTTCGATTTGATAAAAAAGATTAAAATCTTACTTTGATATTCTTTTAAAAGTCAATTATCATTTTTTCAAAACTGATTTTAATAAAAACAGATATTATACTGTTTATTTAAAATATTTTGAACCAAGCTTCTGTGCTGAAAAAATGTAATTTGAAAATAAAACAAAGCAGGTCAATCGCTTGACGAAAGGCACATTCATGACGTTTAGATAACTTACGGGAGGAGAATTCTTTCTACGGATGGAAGGAAGTGAAATTATTTAAGTGAACAAATTATTTACCTTGTTACTTTTAAGGAAAACTTTCAGCGCTCTAATTTTTTATTTATTTTATTATTTTTTTTGTACTTAGCTTTCATTTTTACGTTTATGATGCTATATGGAAAATATAAAGAAATTAAAAAATAAGACTGTTAATAGTGAGATTAAATTTTATAAGAAAAAGGTATCTAATTAATTTAGGTACCTTTCTTATGAAATTTTATCAGAAGTGTACATAAAATACTATAATTTTATGTACATTTATTACATTTTACTGTGTTATTTGTATTTCCATTCATTTTATTATTAATTTTGATATTTCATTTATGGAAAAATGTCATAACTGAGATTAATATAAAAATAAGATCATATAAATTAAAGTTTAGCAGTAGTTAAATTTCATAAGATGATACTGTTACTTGTAGGTACCCTTCTCAGTTGAAATTGAAAACTCAGATTAACTTCTCCATACGTGTTTCACAAAAGTAAAGGGCTTAACAGCGGAGAACAATGTTGAACTCAAATAATGCAACTAAATTGTATTCTGGTTGGTCTTCCGTACTTGATAATTACTGTCCGACTATAAACACAAAAATTACATTTCTTAATTACCATGGCTAATCTGATTGGTCCAAATTATACAATTTTCAAAGCGCTAGACAATCTCACATGGACATTTTGAAAGGTTGATGTTGCTTTTAACTAATGTTAAAATATTTTTTAAAATTCAATTTAAACATTTTTTAAAATTAAAGAAATAAGAAATAATTGTATTAAAAATTCAATTTTCATTGAAAAAATTTTTTGCTTTCAGAAAATATTGTCCATATTCATAAAACAAATTAAAACAAATAAAAGCATTTGAAACTAAATAATATATTTGTTTTATTGAGTTTTGTATGTTACAATTCACAGCTGATTTTCAGGTACGTTGGCCAAAAAAAAAAAAAACATGATTTGCATTCTTCAAAGCCTTGTGCTTTTAACTATTGTAATTACTAAAACCGATGGTCTTGAATTTCTAGAGTTTTTCATAAAATTAGTTATGGGGGGGGGTGTTAATAAATATAAAAAAAAATATTTCTGCCATGACTTTAATAAAAAAAAAAAAAAATATTTATAATAATTTCGATCATCTGTGAATAGTTTCTGAAAGTTTCATTAACATCTGACAATTATTTTTATTTTTGCAAGATTTTCCAATTTAATGTGTGTAAATACAAAAAAATGCGCTAAAAATTATCTATGTTATTTACTACCTTTGTTGCGACAAAGAGAAACAAGGTTTTTAAATCAAAATTTAGAATATTCTAAAAGATGGAAAAATTTTAAAAATAATTAAAAAAAATTTAGTCTATCCTCTTCATAAAAAAATAAGCATTTTGACAATAAAATTTTGTTTTTCATAAACTTTGGCGTCTTTTTCATCAGACTATGCTCTATGTTTTAGCGATTCCGGTGGAGTGACTTAGGTTAAAAAACCCAGGTTGTTTATGTGTGTGTGTTCCTTTATATATGGGATCGGATGTCTTACATTTTCAGCCGATAAAACAAACATCCACTTTTTTTTTCGGCAGGTAGTATTTCTTATTGTCTTGCACACTTTTTTTCTTTATTTACATTCAGAATGCTTTAAAAATTCCATTTACAAGACAATTGTTTATAATAAAATTCTATTCACCAATCGATAGACTCATAACGATTGTAAACAATGTTTTTGTTTGAATTTGGGTTTGACCAATTCGTTAAAAAAAAAAAAAAACTAATTAAGACATGCGTGTCTGTCAACCTTAAACAATAATCTTTTTCAATTTTATTTTTCAGTCTTTATGATGGTGGATACTTGATCTATCTCTTACTGTTACATCCCCGGGCAACGCCGGGCTCTACTGCTAGTTATAAATATATTCAAAGAGTTTGGCTTATCTAACAAATGACTATTTTGGTATGTTAATGTGCTAAGTTAATTAGGTGCTGTTCATCAAGCAATCCTAAAATTTGCTCAATATACTTGAGCTTTTAGATTGGAATGTAGACAATAACTAAGTCCGTTATCAAGTTGATATTTTTTAATTTTTGTGTTACACACAGCTAAATGGAAACCAGGAAGATTATGTTGTGCCGATACACAGTGTGGAGCGCCTATCTGCTTTGAAAATCAACTTTTCAAAATTATGTCACTAGTAAGAAATGTTATCTCAATTGGCCTCATATTGATTCATTAGGGATACTAAAAGCTGCATGATCCATACAACACTGTTGTATATCATAACAAAAGCAATGAAACTTATCTAATTGAAAGCTGATACTAAAATACTTATGTATTTGTTGGAGTCGTATTTATTTCTATCTTCGATATAACTGAAAATTGAATTTAATATTTGCTTTAACATTTCAGGCATTCTTCTGGACTTCTTCACAAGTTCAAGGTCTATGGTGTCTCTGGCCAAATATTTGACTTAATCCAATTACTCTTAACAAATCATATAATGAAAATAATGTTGAACAGCCATGGTTCTAGATCCTTTCACATTAATGCCCACTCGCCCCTCTTCCCTGAGGGCTCTATTCTTGAATCTACATTGTTTCTTATATCTTCATTGATTACCTTCTCAATATCCTCAGTTCCCAACTCTGTATTTATCCTGATGACACAACATTATTTACTACTGCCTTCGAGTAAGTCTGATAGTTCCTACAAAGTAAAACTAGCAGCTGTTCTCTCAAATGACTTCAATTAGTAGTTAACTGAAGCAAGAAATGGCATCTAAATATTTACACTTCTGAAATTGTTAAATTTAATTATCATAGAGAACCTTTTCTGTCTGCCATCATCATGGCTAATGCTAACCTCTGATTGCTAGGAAAGTTTGTTCATGGTGTGGTTCCAGACAATTTTTCTCACCTGAATCCATCATGCACATTTATAAATGTGATAACGATATATAAATTTTTATATCAAGAACAATATTGGTGGGGAGAAATGTGTGACAAAATGGAAAAAAGCTTTTGTGTAACACATTTTATCCTTTAGGACTTCATTGGATTAAATTTGTTACATTGGTATAACTATGCATGTGCATCATGAACAAGGGATGCTGAGGAATTTTTTTTTTTTTTTAATAATCTGATTTTCATTTTGCTTCTTTTTGTTTCCATCCCTTTTGTTATTAGATATCCCACACTGTGGTAATAGAAGATCTTCCAGGAATGGTGAAATGTTGTAAGAGTCACGGCACAAATTTACTGCAGATTTACTTTGGTTTAAATTTGCTACTGGTATTCTTCATAAAGATCTAGTAGATACAATAATAAAGTCATGAACAAAATGACATTGAATTTACCGATGGTTTCATTCAAGGTATAATCACTGCTACTATAGAAACCAACAACAAAAAATGCACTAAAGAACCTAGCAAAAAAAAAAAAAAAAAAAAGGAATCCACATTACTCTCTCTGACAAGGAAAGCGGGATTGTAATCATGTACAAGAATACATACATAAAAAAGATTCACTACTCAATGACACATGAAAAAAATAAATGAACAGAAAATAATTACTGAAATACAAAAGTTTAACAGAGATTAGGAAAACTAATTATCAATGAAAACAAATCATGGTATAGAGAGACTAATAGAATATCACCATAAAACCCACAAGACAGGTATCTCAATGTGTCCCATCATCTCGGGAATAGACAATGTTCTCCATAAACTGGTGAAAGCCATAAAAATTCTAACCCCTCTCCTTTGAACAATCTCATATAAAGAACTTGCGCAGATTAGTTGAAAAAAAACTAATGGAAATAAACTTAACCAACAAACTTGTCGTCAGTCGATTCAAAAGCCCTTTACACCAACTTCCCTGTTGAAAAATGCCTAAATCTAAAAAGATTTAAAAAAAAAAAAAAAAGCATCTGGCACAATCAGAGATAAAGCTTTGCCTACCAACAGCTAAAATAATGAAAATCCGCAGTTTCATCACCATTCAATGTGATTTCACATTTAATAATGATTTTTACAAACAAAAATTTGGATTACCAGTGGGTTCACCTCTTAGTGAAGTGTGATGACATGTATTTTCTTAGAATTTCTTGAATTTGGCCCTTTCCAATATAGATGGGCGGTTTAACCAAAAAATTGACTTTTTTTGGTTTCATCTTCACACTGTAAAACTGCACTGAAATTTTTTACAAAACTGAAATTGTTCACTTGTGCTATTACTGAGTGACCATATCCAAAGAAAGCAGTATTGAAAAATACTTTCAGATATCAATAAAATTATTAATTTTTATTCTCAGTTTTAAAATTGAAAAATTATTCTTTTTTTGCCACTGGTGTTCGGTGGATGTTCTGCATATAAAATCCTTCTAAACAAGGAAAATTAATTAATTTTATTTTTATAAATATCTTTATGGTTTTATCTGGCAAATACACTTAAGATTATATTAAAATGATTAAAATAGTTTTTACTTTCTCAGTTTTAAAATGTGTATCTAAAAAAGAATAGGTGATACTCGCAGATTTGGTAATCTACATTCTAAAAATGAAATTAAAAGCTTTTAATTTTAGGTGTATTCACTAGATAGAAACATAAATTTATTTAGGATTTAGGGGAAAAAATAACTCATTGATTTTCCTTGTTTAGAAGAAATTTATTTGCAAAACCCCAATAATAGTAGTTGACTGGCAGACCAGGAAAGAATTGCTGTATTATTTATTTATTGCTTGCTTTATAATTTTTGAAAGAATTCACTTCCTTGGGTCAAAGAAGAAATTAACATCTTGGTTGTAGTTTAAGGTGTCTTCTTGAGTGTACAATTTCAAGAATATTGATAAAGATTGGTCACTTTGAATTTGCAAAACAAAGTACTGTGTAAAATTTAATCATAAAAGAAAATCATATTTTGCAGTTTTGGCTGATCGAAGCAATACCATTTTAACTTGCTATAAAGAGAGAAAAAATAATTCAATGAATAAAAGCATATACGAATTACATATTTAGAAAGATTATTTTATTTTCTTTCCAGCCATGTGAACATTTTTTAAAATTGGACCAGAAATACACAAGATATTGTAAGTCGAACAGACTAAGTTGCAAATTTATCAAAGGAAATCACATATTGACTGGAAATGCTATCATTACACAAGAAAATGAATGGCTTCCTTAGAAAACAGGAATATTAAATTAAAAACTGAATTGAAAACCACAGTATCAAGGGAAAGAAAAAAAATGGAATCCGATACCAAAACATAAATTGCCAAAGCGAACAACTCTACCTTCCAATATATTGTTGATGCTCTATTAATGTCCTTGTGATATTTATTTACCCAACATTGTAGATAAACTAAACAAGTTGAACAAACAAAATATAATTTACATACAAAATGGAAGAATGCAATTTTTTTACCTTTTCTAATTGTCATGCTACACTGCGTTAACAAGAGCTTAAAATTTGGTATCCATCAGAAATCAACCAACAAAAACAATCTAATAAATTTTGATTCTCATCATAACAAAATAAAATCCAGTATAACCATTGGATTCAGAGCACTCAGAATTTGTAGCCCTCAATATTTACATGGAAGAGAAATATGTTGGAAAACACTTTCAATCTTCTCCAGTACCGTAATTACTTTATATTCAATGCTAAGCAAAAGGCTCATAAAATATTCCAAAATAAAAAAAACTGAGCTCTTTTGACAAACCCAATAAATCAAAAATATACTGTCCTACTAACTACTTTTGAAAAGAACTTCTCGAAACACAACATAAAATTTGTTACTACTACATCTAAAACAATAAAAGACTTGGTTAATGCTAAACAAAACAGTATGCTAAAACTTGTAGGAGAAATTTACTTGATCACCTATAATAATTGTCACAAAAAATACATAGAAACTGCAAGAAATCTAAATAAAATATACGAACACAAAAGGGACATTTTACAAAAAAATACATCAAATGCATTAGTTGCTCACCATAAGACTGACCACAATTTTGGCTTAAAAAATGCTACTCTGATCGAGGGAGAAAATAATTCACTAAGTCAAAAATGTTGAGAGTGCTTTGATTGCAAGAATAATCTACAGTAAATTTGCAGCCTGGCTCTTACATTTCACCATTTCTGACAGATCTTTTATTATCAAAGTGTGGGATATGTAATAACAAAATTGATGGAAAGAAAAGGAAACTAAACGAAATCGGTTAGATTATGTACCAAAAAGAAATTTAAATTTAAAATTCCCAGCATAACTTGTTCGTGTGCATGTGTAGTTCGACCAATATAACAAATTTAGTCTGAAGTCTTAAAGGATGAAATACGTCACACAAAAACTTTTTCCCGCTTTGTCATACTTTTTTATATCCCAATATTTATAAAGCTACTATTCTTCATGTATCAAATATTGCTGCCATATCTGGTCTGGTGCTCTTGCTATATATCTTGAGATTCTCAACAAAATTAAAAAAAGTGTCAGTAATATTATTGGCCCTTACCTGGCATTTTGACTTCAGTCATTTTCTCACCACCATGACATGGCTTACCTGTGGCTTTTCTGTAAATATTGTCATGCTAATTGTTCTAATGAACTCTTCTCCTTAGTATCTCAACTGCATGAATTTAATTGTGGCAACTATAGACCTAATCATTTTACTGTTGATTTGTTAGATGGAGTTGTAAGTTTTATTTTAATAGTTTCTTTTCTCACCTGTTAAACTCTCTTTTTCAGGTTTCTTGCTTCCCAGCCATATATGATCTTTAAATTTTGAATACAACATCTATCACCTTTTCTATCTTCCTGAATCTTGTTTTTTTTATTATTGTCTCAGCTGAGAGCAGAAGAAACAGAGAACCACCTTCAAGATGATTTGTTGGTGGTGGCTCTCAAGAGTTCTAGCATTGTCATGTCAGTCCATTCTTATATTGTATAATTAGCTCTTGCATTGCCATCTGCCTTCAACAGTGCCTTGCATTGATGGTCTGGCCATCTTCTAATGCTTAATAGTGGTGAGGAGAGATTCCTGTCAGTCCACAAGACGTTTGACCTTGCTCCATACACAGTCATTGGTTTTTGTACTCTCTCATGCATCTGTTCTCGAAACAAACTGGATCCTTTTTTTTTCTTCAATCAGGACTGTCCAAGTCTAACACTCATAGAAGAGGATGGGTATGACCAGTGAGTTGTAGAGCTTGAATTTTGTATGGAAGCTTCCATATCCTTTCCAGTCTGACCATTTCTGCTGTGGCAATCTGTGCAGAGCATTGCAGATGCCATCTTTTGACAGGACAGGGTTGCTCTTGAGCAAAGCATTTGCAGCTGTGCACTTCCTTCAGTGGTTCACCATTTATGGTAATGCTGGCACTAGTGTTGCTTGTGCTATTCACCATTATTTTGGATTTCTCTGCGTTGAGTTCCATTCCATATGTTGCAGCTCTTTCAATGAGTTTATTGGTCAGGTCTTGCAGCTCACTGTTACTACCCACCACAAGGTCAATATCATCTGTGAAACACAAGTTGCACACATATTTACCACCAATAGAGATAGAAGTATTGGGGTCATGGGGTGTTTCTTGCATGATTCTCCCCAGAAACAGGTTAAAGAGTGTTGTAGAGAGTAGGCATCCCTGTCTAACTCTAATAGTTATCTTGGAATTTCCCACTTGGTTACTCAAGATAACTACACTGGTGGTATTGTCATAGAGAGCTTGAATGACTTGTATGAGCCAGCCATCATACCATACCTGATCAAATGCTTTCTTGAAATCAATAAAATTGTGAAACAGGTTCCTCTGCTTTTGCTGATGTTTCTCCATGGTAACCTTATAGTTAAAGATTTGTTCCACTGTGCTGCTTTTAGATCTAAAACCTGCCTGCTCTTCTGATAATAGCTCAATTTGGATTTCAGGCTGTTGAAGATAATACAGAGCCTGACCTTGCTGATGTGGCTGATCAGGTTTATTGTTCTATAATTGTAGCATTGCTTGAGATTATCCCTTCTTTAGTAGGGGTATCACCAGTGACTGGCTCCACTGTTTTGCCACTTCTTCTCTTCCCAAATCTGCTGGCATAGATGGCCTTACTGTTAATGAAACCATAAAATCTTCTGTTTGATATTCATAAATTTATCTCATCACTATGGAAGGAAGCCAAGCACATTGAAAGCATTTTGTTTTCACAGTTGGAAAAAAAACTCCAGCTAAAGACATCCCAATTGAATGCACCTATTCCATCGTACATGATACTGTTGGAGTATCAAAAGGGGCTTAAATAACATTGGACATGATAGGCTATCAAGAAAGAGAAAATTTTGACCATAGTTCTTATGCTGTTAGTTTATTAAATGATTTGATGAAAGTACTTGTTGGTCTTGGTATATTCAATCATGTTATTTTTAAAGACTTAGGGTCTGATTGTTATTACAAAAATAATATTTCTCAATAAGTACACCAATATTTGTTGGTTTAAATATGAATTGAGAGGTTTATACAATTTTATTCTAAGGTTTCTTTTTTCCTTTTTTTATGTCACCTTAATTATCAGTTTTACTTAGGTACCTCCACGAAATCGCTAAAAAAAGAGCATAGCTTGATGAAAAAGACGCCAGCCTTGTCGAAAACAAATTTTTATTATCTAAATGCTTATGTTATTATTAAAAGGAAAGACCAAAGTTTTTTTTTAATTATTTTTAAAAAATTTTCCTTCTTTTTAGAACATTGTAAATTTTGATTAAAAAAAACCTTGTTTCTATTTGTATCAGCGGAACTAGTAAATAACATAGACAATTTTTAGCACGTTTTTTTGGTATGACACACATTAATTTGAAAAATCGTGCAAAAATAGAAATAATTATCGGATGTTAATGAAACTTTCAGGAACTATTCACAGATGATCGAAATTATTATAAATGTTTTTTTTATGAAAGTCATGGTAGAAATATTTTTAAAAATATTTATTACCTCCCCCCCTCCCCCCAAACTAATTTTATGAAAACGCTAGAAATTCGATCGCATCGGTTTTAGTGATTATAATAATTAAAAGCACAGGGCTTTGAGGAATGCAAATCATGTTTTTTTTTTTTTTTTTTTTTAATTGGATATGCAGTACCTGAAAATCAGCTCTGAATTGTAACATACAAAACTCAATAAAACAAAGATATTATTTAATTTCAAATGCTTTTATTTGCTTTTAGTTGTTTTTATGAATATGGACAATATTTTCTGAAAGCAAAAAAAATTTTTTTCGATGAAAAATTAATTTTTAATACAATTATTTGTTATTTCATTAATTATAATAGATTTTACATTTAAGTTGTTAAAATATTATAAAATTAGTTAAAAGTCAAGATCGGCTTTCATAAGTGTCCTTATGAGATAGATCTTTTTTTAGCGTTGTAAATTGTATCATTTTGACTAATCAGAAGATCCCCAGTAATTAAGAAATGTAATTTTGTGCTTATAATCGAGCTGTAATTATAAAATACGGAAGACCAACCAGAATATAATTAAGTTGCGTTATTTGAGTTAAGCATTGTTCTCCGCTGTTAAGGCCTTTACTTTTTATGAAACACGTGTGGAGAAGTTAATTTGATTTTTCAATTTCAACTGAGAAGGGTACCTACAAGTATCAGTATCATCTTATGAAATTTATATGATCTTATTTTTTTATATTAATCTCAGTTACGACATTTTTCCATAAATGAAATATCAAAATTAATAATAAAATGAATGCAAATACAAATAACAGTAGAATGTAATAAATGTACATAAAATTATAGTATTTTATGTACAATTTGATAAAATTTCATAAGAAAGGTACCTATAAATTAATTAGATACCTTTCTTAAGAAATATGAAATTTAATGTCACTCTTAACAGTTTTATTTTAATTTCTTTAGAATATATTTCCCATAAAGCATCATAAACGAAAAGCTAAGTACAAAAAAAAAAAAAAAAATTAGACCGCTGAAAGTTTTTTTGTTAAAAATAACGGGGTAAATAATTTGTTCACGTAAATGTAAATTATTTCACTTTTCTCCTCCGTAGAACAAATTAGCCTCATGGAATTCGTAAATATATCATTCATCACATGTCAAGAGACGCGAAAGTTTATGACCTGCTTTGTTTTATTTTCAAATTACATCTTTTTGGCACAAAAGCTAAGCTTAAGTTTGGTTCAAAAATATTTTAAATAAACATTATAATTTCTGATTTTCTTAAAATAAGTTTTGAAAAATGATAATTGATATTTAAAAAATTTCAAAGTCAGATTTCCAGTTTTTTTTAAAATGGAAAAAAATGGTCAATTTTGCTGACTCAAAAAAAATAGATTTTTAACGAAAATTTCGGACGTGCTAGGAACGATTAAAAAATGGAAAAAATACCCCCAAAAATACTTTGACCTTTCCTCTTAATAACAAACATTTAGACGATAAAATTTTGTTTTCGTCAAGTTTGGCGTCTTTTTCATCATGCTATGCTCTTTTTTTAGCGATCTCATGGACGTACCTAGTTTTACTAAAGTGTACTACTGATAAGGTTTATCCGTTAATTTGAATTTTGGTGATAAATTGGAAAAATTCAGTACTTCTATTTTAAAATTTTTGACTCAAAAACACTTTTTTCCTATAAAAAAATAGATTATTTCAGGCGGCTGACATAAATTACTCAGCCTACATGAAAACTGATGGTTTTCTACGACTTTTATTAACTGAATTTTGTAATCAGCCAAGATTGTAAATTGATCTTTTTTCAAAAAATGAGTAATTTCAGTTCAGCAAAAATGGTAGCTAACTATGAAAAACGAAGGTCATTTTCAAAATCAGCACCATCAAATTAGCTAAAAAACATGTTTTGTTTCTTGGCATCAAAAATTGTGTTGACCAGTGTTATTGTTCTGTCTCTCTCTATAACCAGAATGCTTAAATGCAAGATGATATAATATTTGGTTGTGAGGTGACTTGCAGAAAAAGGCAATATTTTATCCAAATATCAAAGAGTATTCCAGCATGACCACAACACTATTAACTCGTTTGTTTCAAATCCACATTATCACAGCCTGACTTTAAAAAGGTACACTATTTTGGAAGTATAGCAGCCTAAAGAAAGGCACATACAATCAATGTCTAAAAGGTAAAATGCATCAAACATTTTTTTTTTTTAATATTGTCTTCAAGATTCATATGAGGACAACATTATTTGGCTGAATTTCTGGCATGAGGAGTTATTATTTACATGCAGAGTTTTTTCCTCATTTTTGCTGCTGTTATCACCTTTCAGTTGTTGTGCTCTCTGGCCTTAATCAGATGCTTGTTGATCCAGGGAATTTTGAACTCTGCCCTTTATTTAATCTACAAGGGTAGATTGTCCTCCTTTGCTACCCATGTCAAGGGATATCTCATCTAATTTTTATGTAGTACAGCTATTGGTAATAGTCAAATGGATTAAAGTGTTTGTTAATTTCATGACATAGTAATTGTGAGTTCAATCCCTGGGGGTGAATAGTGTGTACTTGATGAACTCTGTGGAAATGGGGTGAGCATTAACTGAGCAGTTCCAAAAATAAGAATTAGATGAGATTTCTATAGAGATGGTCAGTGGAACAAAAACAGTGTATAACTCCACCCCAGTAGATTAAATGAAGGGTTCAGTTCAAAATTCCTTGAGCATTACCTTGATCAACAAGCATCTGATGAAGATGCAGTGTCTGAAACTTGATAGCAACAACAATGATGATGACAATATAACATCATCTGAACTTCACAAACAAGAAATGGGTGTGTACCAGGGCATCATAATTTTTTTCATGGATGATTTCTTTGCTACCTACTCTTTGCCATATATGTTAACAGCTGAGAGACGGATGCAAAGTTGTCTCAACAAAATTGCAATGAAAATAGTTTCCAGTTTTCCAAAGCCAAAACCATTTGTATGCACTTTTGCAACAAGTAATTACTATACTCTGATCCTTAACTAAAGTTAAATGATACTTTTGCCCCAATAGTCCAACCAACCAAATACTTGGAGCTTTGATAGGAAGTTGAACTTTAGACTCCATATTGATTACTTAAAGAAAAAAGGGCCAAAAAGGTCTTAAAAATCATATTAGATTGAAACTGGGGCAGCAGATCACAAAGTAAAGCTATACTGATAGAGAACTGTCATAAGATTGAAATTGGGTTACACTTGTACAATTTATAGTTCTGCAACCCATCCAGAACCAAAAATTAAGACTATACCAGAGCACCTTTTGCACCTGCCATAGGCAAAGTCTTTGTAGGGGCTAATAAATTTCCTCTACACCTGAGATAAGAAAAGAATTGAAGATAAACTAATATCAAAATAACTCTGAGATTTCAAAAAGAAAATCATAGACAACATAAAATCTGATAAGTAACCTGGAACATGTCCACAGAAAATAAACTATCTGGGCAGCATCTAATGGTCAGGTTAGTAAAAACAGAATTGCTTTAAAAAAAAATATTGTAATGAGCCTGCTTTAGTGTGAAATGATTTATAAGGATTGATATGCTGTTAAACAAAATCTTACCATTAACATTTACATAAATTCTACTTGTAATAATGTTTATGCACACACAATTTAAATCTCTATGGATGAACTCACACTCTTTGTATTGGCACATCCTTGACAAGGAAAACCATCAAAAAAAGGCATCTGACCAACATGAAACCTGTAGATTAAGAATGGACCATACAATGAATTGGCAGTAAAAACAATTACATTATTTTTAAAAAGAAAAAAAATCAAAATTGCTTTCATGAAAATACAGGAATCTCAAGTCATAATGAGAAATCCATCTATCTCTTGACCAAGATGTAATATGGTATGCAAGGAAAATTACTTTTCTCTAGAAGCGTCAAATTCAAATCAGGTTCAAACCAAATGGTGGAAGGACAAAGCCAAAAAATTTCAGAAATATCCCGATGCTCAAGATGTGCAAAATTTCTCTACAAAAACCAAAGAGTTGTGTCTGAACCAATTCACTCTTCAACAGGATATCACTGGAAAAGGAAAGAAATAAAAAGCTTACAATGCCGGCATTCTCACCAAAGGCCAGAACATCTTGAAGTGCTGGAAAGAATGTTTCAGTATATGCCTAAACAGGAATTCTACCACTGCTGAAGACCTTTCTTCAAAATATGACCCAACATCCTCCATAACCTGGCCATTTGTTTTATTTATATTCACTTTATTTTCCTATAGTGTTTAGTATTGTTAAAAAAATTTTATTAAAATATCTTTTGAAATTTTTTTTTCTTTTATAATTCTTGAAATTGATATGATTTGTGTATTTCTTATATGAAAGTTAATTTATAATTAAAACGAAAAACAAATGGTTATTCCCACCAACTTCTATTTCTTATCTTGCTTAGTTCCTTATTTTCACATGAAGAGAAATATTCATTGATTTTTATTTTTTCTCTCTCTCTCTCTTTGTCTTCTTAGGCCTTCAAGATGTCATCTTATACTCCATTGTCCCAACAACGGGATAATGCCAAAAGTGTCATCAGATTGCGCAACTGTATGCCAGAAAAGTTTTTTTCTTTTTGTCTCATGCATTTGTCAATCATTCTGGATTTGAATGACAATAGTCTAGAAGAGATTCTTACTGATACCAAACCACGCAGAGGCATGACGCCTTTATGGCGAAAGAAGGGTAAGTCATTGCATATAGTCACTCTTCATAAAAGACTTCTAAATGAAGCATTCACAATACTTTATATATTTTCTTGGGGTTCAGATGGAGTCAGTTTGAGATTGGGGGAGGGGGATGTTGTTTCTTCTTCCTTCATGTTGGTTGAAGAAGAGAAACTACAAACATCAATTTCCATTCAGCATTTGACACCCCTATTATTTTGTACTACCTTCACTCCCTTGGCATTTATGTCTAAATTAAATTTTGTATTTTCCATTTATTTTTTTTCTTTCCAGACAGCAAAAGTATTTTCTTTGGAAGCCAATTGACAGGCGAGAGCATTGCTTCCATATTCCGCTTAATTGAATATTTGAAACGACCTGAAAGTAAGTCCATCTCTCATAGATTTTAGATATTTTTCATTAAGTCATATGTTGGTAATAAAGTTGCCGATTATACAAATATATAAGCAATGGATGCATTTTGTTCACAAGTCTTTCTCATTTTCAATATATAGGTTGATGATAATTTCCAAAACTAAAAGCATTGTTTTTCTCTTGTTTTTTCTGTTTATTTCAGACATTGAAGTGGAAGGTTTATTTCGTAAGACTGGGAGTAATGCACGCCAAATGTTACTCAAGGAAATGCTCAATAAATCAAGTGACTTGAACCTTGATGAAGGCCAATTTTCACCTCATGATTGTGCTTCTGTTTTAAAAGGTTTTCTCAAAGAACTGCCAGAATGTTTAATGGTTGATAAATTTGCCAAGGCCCATTGCCAACTTTGTGGTAAGGCATTCTCAAAATTTTTATTCAATTAAGAATTTATTTGATTCATCCAATTCCCATTTACTATGAAGTTTCACAATAACTTTCCTAAGGTGAAAATTCTAACAGCTTCCCGAACATTGCATAAATGAAGACTCTACTGAAAGAAACCTGCAAACATGTTTTGTTTTTTGTTGACATTTGTCAAGGATGTGTTTTGTGTTGGTCTCTGTATTTTGTTTTAATTTTTGTCTTCCAATTTTAACAAAGTTTTGCCTTTATGCCTACAATAAAACGGTGTGTGTCAAAAGAACAGTTTTTTCCCTCGACATCCTTATTATCTTGTACTACCTTCACTCCGTTGACAATGTTTATTTTAAAAAAAAAACAATGATTAGAATTTTAATAAAATCCAAACATTAGAGTGAATTTATACATTTTCTTTGTTCTTTGAGAATTTACAACTTCTTGTTTATTCACAAGAATAATTTTATATTTTACAACATTCTAAAAATGCTAACCAACTAATACAATGTTTATCATTCACCAATTTATAAAGAAATAAATATGAAAACAATTTTTTTCTTCATAAATTTATAAACATTTAATAAATCATGAAAATATGTGAACCAACTATAACGATATCTTTATTATTTACCATTTTATAAAGTTCAAATTAATTTGCAATTTGCTGATGTTTTGCCAACCATTTCAAAGAATCCTATTTGCCACTTGCTTTAGTCAAGATGCTTAGTATTCCCTCTTTATTTAAGACTAGCAGTAGAGCCCGGTGTTGCCCGGGGATGTAAAAGCAAGAGATAGATCAAGTATCAACCATCATAAAGACTGAAAAATAAAATTGACAAAGATTATTGTTTAAGGTTGACAGACATGCATGTCTTAATTAGTTTTTTTTTTTTTTTTTTTTATTTAACAAATTGGTCAAACTCAAACAAAAACATTGTTTTCAATCATTATGAGTCTACTGATTGAATAGAATTTTATTATAAACAATTGTCTTGTAAATGGAATTTTTAAAGCATTCTGAATGTAAAAATAAAGAAAAAGGTGTGCAAGACAATAAGAAACACTACCTGCCAAAAAAAAGTGAAGTTTTGTTGAAATCGGTTGAAAAATGTAGGAAATCCGATCCCATATATAAACGAACATACACACACACAAACAACCTGGGTTTTATAAGTATAACTCGATATGAGTTGTCCCCCTTTCATTCTCGACAGCGATGCCTCTTAATCGTGTTTTCAAATTGATTTCAAGCAAAAACAATTGTTTTTCCAATTTTTGGCACTGTCAGAACCACCGCAAGGTAATTTTACGTAGTCCTGTGAAGTTTTGTTGAAATCGGTTGAAAAATGTAGGAAATCCGATCCAATATATAAACGTACACACACACACACACACACACACACACAACCTGGGTTTTATAATAAGTATGATTTCTTTATCAGTCTACTTGGATGACAATAATCTATAGGCAGATTTTTCTGAGCAATTTTAGAAAAATTAGCAACAATTTAAGAAAATTTTCAAAAAAATTTTTTTTTTTTTTTTTTTAGTTGGGTGTGGGGAGTAACCAATAATTGCTGGAGTTTGAAGCCTTGGATTTCAATTAGGGATCCTAGATCAAGATTACAAAAAAAATTTGAAAATTAAGATTAGAAGTAATCAGATACAAAATAATTTATAAAGAAAATGTCTGGCAAAATTGTTTTAAATTTTCTTATTCTAATAGTTTACTGACATCTTTATAAAATTATAAATAAAAAAGTAGTTTCATAGTTATTTATCTATAAAATGGTAAATAATAAACATTGTATTCCAGTTCATATATTTTGTAGATTTTTATAAATTTTTGAATAAAGGTTTCTTTTCAAATTTATTTCTTTACAAAAGAATAAATAATCAATCATGAATTATTAATGGTAAATATTGCATAGTACTTTGTTCAAGAAATTTTGACATCCCCCGCTTTCTTCTAACCTGGAGACCCACAAGCCTTTGAAGGAAAGATGGGGTGGAAGGAGAGCAATGTTTTATTTTTGTTTTTTGTTTTTGTTTTTTTTTTTTGTTTTTTTAAATTACCAAAAATCAGGGAATTATCCAATTTAAATGAAAATTTCAGTACATATTCATTATTTACTTTTATAATAAATAGGTTTTTTACTTTTAAAATATTGAAAAAAATGTTATTCTTTTTGTGATAACCACCAATATTTTCTACATTTCCATAAAGATTAATAGCTGACGCTTCTCTGCTTAAAAAAAACAGTTTTACAAAGATTCCAACACAACACAAATGAAATTGTCTTAAAAATTTGTTTTAAAAATGGTATTTCAGTTTTGGGGGAAATTTTTCATGTGTTGAAATCTTTAAACATTTTTTAAGCAATCAGTTTTCTCAGTTTTATCTTTCTAGAAATGTAAACAATAAGAACTAAAAATATCAGAGATCTTCCTTAGTGGATGATCTCGGAATAAAAAATGATTTTACCAAGATATATTAATAATATTAATAAATGCTACTGAAATTAACATTAAGCCTAATCTCCTCCTCTCCCCCAACTGATGATAATGATAACATTTGATCTCTTTTGCTTTTTATTCAGAGATGTCTAAGCAATCCAACATGGAAACAAATATGAAACTGAAAGGGAAAGTGTTAAAAGCTGTTCAACTTCTTATGCTTTTGCTTCCAGAAGAGAATACGTTATTGTTGGAATGTTTGTTGGAATTGCTTTCAAAAGTTGTTTCAGAAAATAAGAATCGAATGACATCCAATGCATTGGGTACCATATTTGCTCCTCATCTTTTGTGTCCCAAGAGAGTAAGAAACAATTTTTATTTTACACATGTCGACTATTTTCTTTTAATAACATGTCATTTTATGATGTAAGTGGTCATGACTCTCCACAGTTTTCTTTAGTAGCTGTAAATTGTAGTTTCTTCATTACCTTCTCCATGGTTTTTTAATTGTTGAATTGTCTTTCTAGACTAGTTACCTTACCAAGGCTGGAGATCCAAGTCTACCCTACTGTTAAGAAGAGATGGATTCATGCTTTTCTCAAGAGCCTAATCCAGAATTTGAACTCTTCTTGCCAAACCCATTTTCTGTGTTGATGACATGACACTACATACACTTTTCTATATAGAAACCAAATTTGTCATTGGTATTTAATATTTTAAAATGATCTATAAAAATCTTATTCTCTAGGTAATGCTTACGTTATTCCTGATGCAATGCATTTCTGAAGTAAAATAATGAAAATTAGACATATGATAGCTGTATACTCTGAGTAGTTTTGTGTAATTCCTGACCATCTGAAAATTCATTTGTCTTGTGCAATGCATTTACATCATGCATGTAATAGCACTATTCTGTAAGTAATGCTTGCATTAATTCCTGACCATTGACAATCCATTTCATTCTAAAACAATTTTGAAGATAAAAATTGTAAAATTTAACATGGTTCCATCCAAATTAGATCCCACCACTACCATTTTTTTAATTGTCTAAAAATAAAATATCTTAATTTCAATCTGATTTTGTTTTAAACATAAATCCATTTGGAATTTGAAAAGAAGCTACATTTTTCTCAGGCTGGGAATTTTTTTTTTTTATCAAATTCCTTTTTTCCTGAAACACTTGATATTTTTGTAGCAACTCTGTAGTTTAGAAAATAGATTTTTTCTATTTGTTCAAAACTTAAAAATATTTACAAATATAAAAAAAAAATATATAAGCTGTTTAATCCACTGTCTCCCCAAAATCTGTCTTGTCCATCCATCATTTAATTTGAATAAAATTGGTTGGTTGCAGCTCTCGGCTGCAGAGTTCCATGCCGCTTCTGAAAACTTTGCTGAATTAGCTGCCTTCATCATAGATAATGCTGATCAAGTTTTTCAGGTACCTCTCTTCTTTTTTTTTCTTTGTAATATCTCTCTTGCAAAAATATCAACAAAATATGTTTTTCAAAATTAACTGTATTATTTAAATTTTTTAAGTTATTTTGCTGTCTTTTATATATTAAAAAAAAAAAAACAGTGTGACCATAGAAACTAATACTGCTTGGTGGCTACGTTTCACAACTTATGCATGATATTGAGCACCCTCAGCCAAATAAAAATAGTATATTTAGGCAGCAATCCTTAAATTAAACCTGTTGTTGCCAAATAAGTTGTTTGCTTTCTAGTAGAAACTCAAAGGAATTTAGTGGAATAGCTTGACCTGACTATCATTGGTTGTTTCCAAGGAAAGAAACTAGGTAGTTGAGAGATAGCCACCAATGTAACATTTGTATTATTAACAATCTGAAGTTTGAAATGAGTGTCAGGGGTCACTTTATGCTATGATGAGAGTAATTTTTAGCATTGTGGGATTAAAATGATCTTACACTTTAAAGGCATTGAAACATATGCATACCAAGATTGAATTAAATTTTACTGATGGTCTGTTGCTTTTCTTGAACATAAAGAGCTTCCTAAATTTTTAATCTTCTTTTTCTGAGTTTCGATAGAGTAATATAATCTTGCCAACCACAATATGATGGAAATTGGGACTCTGTAAATTTGTTTCCTCAGAGAGGAGATGACAACATGTCAAGTGATCTTTATGAGAGAAATGTTTGTGATATCACAGTCTTCCAAAGAACAAAAGAATTTGACAGACAACATTAGTTTTCTGCAAAGTATTTTTTCTTTAAACTGCTATCTTACTTCTCTGATGGTTTTCTCCTTTTTATTATTTATTTCCATTCTATCTACACTTTCGATGAGAATGTCCACAACACTTAACATTCAAAACACTCGTTGTTTTTGCTGCCCCATGTGACTTGGGAGATGCAAGTCTCTGTAATGAATGACATCAAGAAGATCTTAAGAAACGTAAAAAAAAAAAAATGACAAAGAAATTTGTCTCTACCTATATACATGTTCTAAATATTACTTGAGGCATGAAAGTGACAGTTATTAGGCTGTTGATTTCTATGCGCATAGTCTGCATCTACAAATTCTGCCTTCATTATTAAGCAGTCTTCTCATAAATATAGCAAACTTTCAAATCAATCTAGATCTCTGTTATTGAATATTTTAACAATTAGTTGTCTGCTCCTTTTATGTTTAAAAATTTCTTTCTATGATTGCTTCATCTTTCAGATTCCTACAGAATTGGTGAGGGATATTGATCAATTCTGGAAAGACATGGAAAATCCCAACAAAACTCCATGTAATTTCTTTGATGTTTCTGTAACTAAAAATGGATTAAGTGCAAGGGTTTGTATAGAGATTTTTTTTAAATTGCTAAACAGTTTGATGAAAATCATGGATAGCTTGTCTTGTGGGGGGCAGCACTCTTGAAGCAATTTAAATTCTGACCTTTTTATCATGTGAAATTCATCATTATTGAAAGCCTCATTATTTCTATGTTAAACCAATATTGGAAAAAAAAATCTAGTTAATAAGAATGAAATGTCTTAAAATTGCAAATATAATAACATCGGGACTTTTTTTTTTATAGATCACTTTGTAACTTAAATCTATCACTTATTTTCACAATTTTAAACTAAAACTTTAAAAGATATCTTGACATAAAAGATATAAAACATATACATCAATTTATCTACATCATCAGATTTTATTATACAAAGCAATGTTTCATATTAAAATTGGTATTCACCAATTCATGTTGGTTAATTTTTTTAGAATATGTATATGATAAACATGCTATAGATGTTTTTATTACAAATAAGTTTTTTTTTTTTTTTTTTACATATATAAAGATTGGCATGCATCATAAAAACAAAAGCAAGAGAAACCCTATTCAAGCAAAGATTATGTTTAGGAAGCAATAAAACCACTGCAAGTAATATTAAAATGGAAACTATAGAAAAGTTAAGAAAATCAGTGGTGATAGATTGATAATGGTTATAGAATTACAGGCAGTTGCCATGCGAACCACTTTGCACAGATCAGTCAGCTTATGCTCTCTCTCAACAAACACAGAGCATGCCAAGCTGCACTCACAGTGAAACACATTTTAACTGAATGTACTCACTTAGCACCTGTAAGACATAAATACTACAAAGAAAACAACACAAAAAAACTATTTGAAAATACTGAAACCATTAATATAAAGTCCTACCTTAAAGAAATAGGTTTATACCAAAATATACAACACATACATCATCTACAAACTATATATCTATTAAACATATGTTTGGCCTGAAAGCATAAAATTGCATAGGAAATATTTTGATTTTTGGCATTAAATAATGGATAGTTCTTGATATGGCACTGAACCAAAACAAGTCCTCATCAGTTTCTTTTGTTTTTAATAGGGATAAATATAAGCTGAAATTTGCATAATATATTTACTCTAAGTATACACTGAAGCTTTACCCAACATGAGTTAGTTAAACCAGTTTTATTTTGAAAATGTTAACTTGCCTAATGAAATCTGAACAATGTATGCAAAGTGAATGTAATACAAAGGCAGGGATTCTTTGCATGGGATCAGGGGCGGTGGGGTACTGGAAAGTTAGGCTGTCTATATGTCCAAGGGCATTACTTTAAATTGGAAAGTTGGTGTAATTTCTCTTAATGAAAGGAACTCTTCTCCTCTCTCTGCTCCCACTGTCAAATTGCCCAAAGTTTTGGATAGTACATTGTTTGTTTAAAAATGTCTCTATTTACAACTTAACAAGGTAAGTGCAATTCTTCTTACTATTATGAGTTAAGGCTGATTCTCATATCTATGCTATGCTTTTCTTTTCTATTCCCCCCACCCCCACACATATTGCTTCAGCCTGCATAACTGTGCCATTGGAATAGCTGAAAAGTTGTTCAAGAAAAACAGCTTCAATTATCCACTTACTTTCATTTTTCTTTCTAATGTATATGAAATCAAAGTCAACATCATTCTCATTTCTAACAAGAAACACTGCTTGTTTTGGCAGAAATTGGTCTTTTTATCTCATTACTACATTTGTCATAAAATCACTGTTAAAATTTCTTTCTTTCCTCTAATCTCTATTTTCCTTGACTTTTTTTCTCTGGATATTTTGTTTGCTTTATGAAATTAGTATCATATCACACATTATTTGATTCAGAGGTCAAAAAGTGATGAAGCTGTGAACACTTGTGTGAATTTTACTGATCGGAGTCAAGGAGCTGAAGACCTGACTCAAGCAGAGATTGCAAAACTCTACGAACACATCCAAGCAATGCCGGATACTGCTAGAAAAAGGAAGCTCTTAAAGAAGGTACTGGGTAACAACTTTCCCCTTAGGCATGAAGACTCTGACAATAATCAATTAGCAGATTAGCTTTTATTGATTGTCCCCCTGTACTCCTGACCCTCATACCAGCAATTCTTTTCCTTTCTTTCCTCTAAACAATTTTAATTAACTTTTCCTCTTCTCCTACTTTGAAGCTTTTTCTTTTTTGTACCTAACTGTACATATTTTTTACTAAAATGTTTTTATTTTTTAATAAACTAACACAAGCAGTGGATATTGTTATGACCAAATGTTTGGTTGCAAAGGAAAGGAACAAAGATGAAAACTTCAACATGTATTGGCCAAAATTCAGAACATGTACATAGTTGTGTGACAGGTGGCAAAAAATTGTTCATACAAAGTTCCTTAGTTGGCATTGCTAAGGAAGACAATTAAGGTTGTTAGTAGGGCCAGGAGTTAGCATATTTCTTGGGTTAGTTGGTCATGGTCATAGTTGGTGTCAGGGGAGAGAGGCCTATGGTGAGGTGTTTGATGATCTGGCAGACAAGGCTGAAGTGTTGAAGCCAAACTGCCTTTCATTGGTGAGTAGTGGTGTTTTTTTGGGTTTTTTTTTTTTTTACATCCTTGATTCAAAAGGTGTAGACGCAGGCTCTCAGGAAAATCTTTTTTTTTTTTTTTTTTTTTTTTTTTTTTTTTTTGCTTTCTAAATCAGTTCCTCCCAAATCTTCCTTTATACAAAATAGGATGCCTTTTTTTGCACTTAAGTTTATCATCAGTTGTGTTAAGATGTTTTGCATTTTCTATTATGTAAATATGACCATAATGGAAATAAATACGGAAAAGATTTTGCTCATGTTATTTGACTTTAAAAAGAGATTAATATCATAGTTTTTGAATGAAAATTATTAGCATAAAATCTTCAACTAGGAATGCTAGAATTTATTTTTAGGTTGATGATTAATTTTTACAAATACTTGCTATTTTGTGAATTTTCTAGGAACTAGTTTCTTCATTGATTCTATTTAGTTGAGTTAATTAAATTTGAAAATTGAATTTTGGAGGTTTAAAAAATTTTATCAAACCACACTTAAAATGTGATAATGTCCAAATATGGCATCTGAAGATTTAATCCTGATAGTCTTGATGATATTGGCCAGTTTAGATTTTTTTTTTGTTGCTCTTGGTTTTGATAAATGATTTCCATGGTGAATTGTAAATCCAAAATCTTTTGGAAGTACATTCAGATTTTCTCATTCCAAAACAAAATTTTTATATATATATATATATATATATATATATATATGGAAAATTGATTTTACAAAAAAGGCCCTTATCTATACATATATAAAGGGCAGTTGTCTGTCTGTGTGTGTGGCTAATGCTAAAAAAAACTATAACAATGACAAAATAAATTTATATACAGACTCAGTATCACCCAACCTGACTTTTTGTAAAAAAAAAAAAAAATTATCATATGATTTGTATTTACAAAGATATTTTAAAATTAAAAATACGTAATTGCATTAGAATGCATCCAAAATTCTCAGAATTTAAAAAGTAAAAACAATAATAATTCTTATTCAGTTTGTTTTTACTTTTTAATTCTGCTGATAATGTATTTTTAAAACTTCTATTCTCTTGAATTTATTTCCATATCTATAGTAAATAAAAAGCATAACTTTAAAAAAAATGAATATTAAAACAACAAAGTAAATTTAAATGAAGAAATTTAATTTTATTATTTTTTCGCCCATCTTATAGAAAATAATTTTTTATACAATCTTAAAAAATAAACTTCTTTTTTTTGTAACTAATATAAAAAAAAATTAATAATTTTTATAACTTGAAATTTAAACATAATCAATTTACAAAACCAAATTCCCAATGTATCTCATTTCTACTCTCTTTCAAAATAATAATTAAATTCATTTATGGAGAAACGTTTGCTTTTTTCACTTTCTTTTAAAAGATGATAATCACTAAAACTTTATTTACTTAAAAAAAATCTAAATTCCCCTCTAAAATAAATAATTTTTTAAAGAAGTAAGGCTCAGTATAGTTATTTTTTTAAATGATTCAATGTTTAAATATATCTTAACTTGAGTTTATTTACTTTTTTATTACTAATAAGTTGAAAAAAGTTTAATGAACTTTTATCTAAGTTGGATTTGTTTGAAAACAGCATTAGCAGAGTATTTATATAAGTATTTAAATCAAAGAAATAATGTCTTTTTGAATAAATATATGATCAGCCCACTAAGCCCTCCAGCATGGTATTTGCCTAAATTTGTTTGTTTTGTAACAAACCAAAAAACAATGAAGTTTATTGTTTTAAAGATTGAAGAAGAAAAAAAAAATTCCATTGGTTGAAAAATATTAAATTGTCAATAAACTATTATTCAGAGACCTACTGAGCAATGCCGGATATCCCTGCTAGTTTATTATAAAACCTCTCCTTCTAAAATCTGATTTTTCTTCTTTCTTACATTGTCATTTTCTTGATTTTTTTTTTTTTTTTTTTTTTTTTATTTACCTTATTTTGATGGGGATGATAAATTGTGTGTGTGTGTGTGTATTGTACTTTTTGCCAAATAAGATGTATCAGATAGCAATGGTGTAATGATTGATCATGGTTAACTGACAATCACAACTATTGTCTTCATCAGAATTTGATAGAATTACTTTGCAAACATAACTAGACCCAAATAATATGAAGTTTGCAGTGTTAAAATGTCCATTGACTTACCCTTGCCTTGTCCGCACACACACACACATTTGTTCAGCTAAAATTCTCTTTAAAGCTTTGCTTTTTTTTTTTTTTTTTTTTTGCTGCTTTATTTGTTGTGTCTAAAGAATCAAAGTATTTCTATTTTTAGGCACATCTACTTGTACAATTATTTAATCTTGATTACGTTTATGAGGAAATCTTTAAATCCCACTATGAAAGGTTTAAGACAAAAGTAGTCATTGTTGGGCAAAGTAACATAGATTTTCTACAAAGAGGTTTTGATTGGTGATTTTATGTTATGTTTGGCATTGGATTCTGTTTAGTAAAAATAGAAAAGGAATAATTCATAAAGAAGCATTTGCTACAATTGTTTTTTTTTTTTTTTTTTTTTTGCTATGGCCAAGTAAAATGTTCCTTTCTTTTATTTATTTTTATATATATATATATATATATATATATATATAGCAAAACTGCTTTTTTATATATATAATCTAAAAAAAAAACATTCTTTACTTTTCCTTTTCTCTGCTGTTTCATCTTTGTATTTTCTGCTTGTCTTTTGATAACATTTTCTTTTCTCTCCATTTCATTGACCAGTAGGCTGCTGCCATTTTATCAAAATAATTTCCATTTATCTTTCTTTGCTGCTTCAGTTCTCCAAGACGAATCATATGAACTTTGACTCCTGCTCTCGATCAAGTAAGGAGAACAGTATCTACCAACGCTTCAGTCAATTCATCAGGTTCACTGGGCGGCAAACACGGAGTCGAAACTTGGGCCTTTTCAGTGATACAATCAAGGTAATGTTTTCTTCCCCAATAACTAGTTTCTTTTTGTATGGCTATTAATAAATGGACATAAAATGGCATTATGTGATTAGAAACCAATTTGTACTTATTTTTGAATCTATTTTCATTAACATTTGTAGCGGTGTGGGTTCTTTGTATAATTTTGCAAACCTTTTTGATTAATGTCTTGAAATCAAGAATGGAAGGTATGTTTAAAAACCAGTAATATGTAATTTTTCCCTAAATTCAGTCTAATCTTGAATTGTTGCATTTCTTTTTCCTTTTTTTTTTTTTTTTTTTTTTTTTTTTTTTTACACACACCCACACACACCTTCATCCTGTTTTCCTTTAAAGAATGTGAAACAGACGCTAGTTAATAATTGTTTTCCAAACTACGTCATTGATCACCATACTAGACTATTTCTTTCTCAGGTAACCAATAGCAACATTGATCATACAGAAAAAAGCAATAAAATTAACTTCTTTTTTTTTTCTTTTTTTTTTTTTTATAAAAGCTAAATACACATTAACTATATGAAGATGAATTTTTTCTTAGAAATATAAAGTCAGCCACAGTCAACCAGAATAAGAAAATAGAATTATCTACTATAAATAAATTTAAATCATTTAACCTTTTTGTCAACAACTCCTCACCTGCAAATCCTAAATTACAGAGAATAGATATTTATGAATTCACATGTCCCTTAAGGTATTGTGTTCTTGATTAAACCAAATTCTGGAATAATTATATTGAGTGTACCACGACATGCCTATCAAGGAGACTCGTGTTACACCTCTCTGACTATAAGACTCATTTAAATTCACACAGAAACCTACCAAACTCCATCTGCAACATATTTGTAGAAAAATGCAAAATAATGGAACTACTACTACTAATAATAATAATAATAAAAAGGTCAACACTCAATAACATCAACTATGAACACTGCCATAATGTGCTGACTGTGTTTGGAGAGAGAATAATCATTCCCATCACTCTAGAGACTTAAAAAAAAAAAAAAATCTGCACATTCAGTCATCTTCAATGAAGCACACACACACACGCGTGGCAAACAAGGAAAATTTAATTTTTTTTTAAATTTTTCCTTGTCTGCCATATTTAATGAAAAATGAAAAGAAAGGTTGCTGCCCAAATTGTCATGTTAATATTAGAACTATAATCATCAGTGAATCCCAATTGAAACAAATTCAAACTTGATTGTAACACTTTTTAAAGTCTTTTTTTTCTCTCTCTCTCTCTTTCTATATACTCTTTTATTTTAATAGATTCATTAAATTAAGTTTTAAAACCTTCAGAATCTGTATTTTCCCAGGCATTTACTATTGTTTTGTCTTTGGCATTTCACACTCACAATTGTGTAATGGTTTGGATTAGCACTTTGCAGATATTTTGAATGTGAAATATGCAGCTTACAAGCTTTATCCTAACTTTAAAAAAAAGCTAAACATTCTTGAAAGTATACAAAATGGCACAGCTCACAGCAAAGTCTCTGAAGATATGGGTATACCAGAATCTACATTCAGAGGTTGAATCAAAAATGAAGAAAAGCTGAAAAGTTTTTTAGATGAGCTAGACAAAGGAGGTTTGAAGAGGAAACTTATTTTTATTAATACATTACAATACAATGTATTGCAATGTTTTTATTCAAAATCTTAATAAATGTATAAAAAAATTTTTTTTTTTCTTGTTAAAATCTTGTACATACGAGATTTCCACCATCTTTTGCTGTCATCGATGATGGATCTCTTGACATGGTGCTTTATAATTGGAATCATTTTATGCCGTCGTCTTTCAAATTCATTTAATGTTTGGTGCAGATTTTTATATGAAATTAAAGGATAGTTTTAATAAATATTTTTCAAAACTGCCAATATTCAACTCTTAGATATGCATTTTGCATGCTTAGTCACTGTGTTATCCATTTTTGGATAATTCCATGGACTTGATTGTTTTTTTGGACTAAACTGGCAATCCTGACATCACAGCTCACTTTTTGATCTAAATCACTGATAGAAGTTTTGGACCCCAACTACCTACCTGTGTGTGTGTGTGTGTGTGTGTGTGTTATATATATATATATATATATATATATATATATATATAATTAGAGTTGGTCAGTTTGGCAATTTATTTCCCTTATCAGTTTCCTCTGTTTTTTTCTCTCTCTCTCACTTTCCTTGATACTGCAGTTTTCAATTCAGTTTTAATTTATTATTTTTGCTTTTCTAAGGACGCCATTCATTTTTTTGTGTAATGATAGCATTTCCAGTCGATATCTGATTTTGTTTGATGCTGATAAATTTGCAACTTAGTCTGTGCAAATTCTCGTGTATTTCTGGTTCGATCTTAAAAATATTCATATGGCTGAAAAGAAAATAAAGTAATTTTCTAAACATGTGATTTGTGTGTGCTTTTATTCATTGAATTATTTTTTACAGCAAGTTAAAACGGTATTTTGCTTTGAACAGCCAAAAATACAAAATATTTTTTTTTTTTTTTTTTTTTTTCAAGAATATTTTTTGATTTTACAAAACTATCTTTATCATATTCTTGAAATTTGAAATTGTACACTTAATAAGACACCTTAATCTACAACCAGGAAAACGTTCATTTCTTCTCTGACCTATGGAAGCAAATTCCTTCAAAAATTATAAAGTAAGCAAAAAAAAAAAAAATAAAATTTAACCTATAGTATGTGTGGTAAAAGAACTACTGTCTTGTGAAAAAGAAATGCCCCATATACTTTTTGACTTTTTTGAGTTTATTGGGTTTTTATATATTTTTGAGAGAGAAAATGGTATAGCTCTCCAGAAATTAGTTTATGATGTGGCTTTTAAAAAGCATATACACATTTTAAACCCGAGATTAAAACTTTTTGTAGGTGTATTCGCTAGATAGAAATCAATTTTATTTGTAGAAAGCAAACAATTTTAACACTAGAGACTTGCTTATCTGGAAATATACACATTTTAAAAGTGAAATTAATGTAACACTTTTGCCCCAGCCCCTCAATCTCCAACGTCTTACTATCTGGGTTGAGGTGTCTACTCGGTCCTAACCGAACTTAAGGAAGTGGCCGTAGGTCCCCTGACCATCCGTAGATTATTCGACCAGTCCACTGGCTTAATCCTGCTTCCTGCCCATGTTGTATTTGGTTTGATCCAGAAAGCAGAAGTGATGTTCATCCATTCATAGTCAACTCAAGATGTAGACACAGCTGAAGAGTCTGCGCTAAGAAATTTAGAATGCAGCAAAAAAAAAAAAGTTAATATCTGCAGAAAGCCAGACAAACAACTATTCAATGATTGAATTGTTAATTTCTTTTATATAGCAGAAAAGAATAGTATAGAAAAGAAACGGGTTATAGAAAAGAAAAGTAATTGATGTAAAAACGCATACACTGGATTCTGGACAGTGTGTGTTATGATTAACTTGTTGTTAAATCGTCTCAGACCAGTATACAACTCTTGCGATGGGGGAATAAGATTTCTGTGCTCGGCTTAGTTTATAGTGGCGTTCCTCCCTAGCAACAGTAACAGCAACAACCGTGGCAACAGAAGCAGCAGCACCCACATCAACAGCACATGTTAGTGGGCACTTTGTTCCAATCTCTGACATCACATTCTCTCCTTGAGTCTCGAGCCCAAGTCTTGCCTGGGCTAATTCTCTTCTCTCTCTTCCGTCTGCCATAGTAACAGTAGTAGTAATATTCGTGGTAGCAGAAGCAGCAGTACTTATATCAGCAGCACATGTTAGCAGACGCTTCATTCCAGTCTTTGACGTCGCATTCTCTCCTTGAGTCTGTAACTTGACTCTCCACTGTCTCTAGCCCAACTCTTGCCCGGGCTAATTCTCTTCCATCTGCCTCTTTTTCAGCATACCTATGCGTTTATATTGAAAAATCCGGTTGGTTACAACTGAACCTTGGCCCTACTACTTCACACGTGATTATCATGTGGTTTTGGCTGTTTCAACCAAAATTGTGAATTCTAAAGTTCCTTCTAGCTTACTCAGCTCTAGTTCAATTTTTAATCGATAAAAATTATTTCGACCATTTCTGTTGTCATCTGATGATCCAGATTCAATGGATACAACTTCTGCCCTAGATCTAATTTCGGTATTCAAATCTTCTCCAATTTCACTAAAAAAAAAAATATACGTGTGTGTGTGTGTTTCCCAAACTCTCTCTGTCACATTAAGAACTATTTTAATGATTCTTAATATTTAATTTAGGTGCATTCCCTAGATAAAAAATAAATTAGATTTATTTATATAAAAAAAAATATCTTGTTTACAACTTTATTTCATGTTTGGCATACTGCCTTGAAAACCCTTACAAAAAAATCTGACTTCATAAAATTTAACATTAACACAAAACTGGCAACTATTTTTTTACTCATTATTTTGTTAACTTCATGTTACTACATAATTTTTCTTTTTTCTTTTTTTTTTTTTTTTTTTTACTGAAACAAATAGATTTCAGATTCAGACATCATGTTGTTTTTTTTTTTTTTCCTCATAGTTTTCACATTTATTTCCTAAAACTAGTCAATTAAATGTTTTTAACACATTCTTGTTCGATCTTTTTCTCTTACAATGGTATATAAAATTAAATGTTATTAACATCTGAAAGTCTTTTTCAATAGTGTTTCTTTGAATATGGTCACTTAGTAGTGATAGCACTAAATGAAACCAAATGTAAAAAATTTTGATGCAGTTTCATAGTGTGAATATGAAACCAAAGAAATTTGGTTTTTCGGTTAAACCACCCATTATTATTAAAATACACCTTTAAGTGCTGAATCTAGATGCATCGTCAGTGTTGTTGCTCCCATATCACTAGAAGTTTCGGGTCTAAATAAACAACAGACTTCTTCGATGGGCGACCCGACCAAATATGATCAGTATTCGGCCCGCACCTAGAACAAAAATTTGCCACTAGCTTTAGGACGTGAATTATGAGTTGCCCCAGTAGACAACAACCAATCAAGACTTCACTTGGGCTATTCGAAGTTATAGATTAGGTATGCATGGTTGTATTGATCTTCCTACATGCAGCCAAGAATGGGTGTTTTTTTTTTTTTTTTTTTGGAAGAATAGAAAAAACAAACCAATGAATATACACACATACATACATACATACACACACACACATATATATATATATATATATATATATATATACAAACACACACACACATATATATATATATATACACAAAAAAAACAAACGATTTATTATATTGGCTCGCTTTATGACTTGTTCTTTCTCTACCTCCCTTTTAACTAACTTATTTGTTTGGTCTTTCTTTTCTTTTTACTTTTTTATTCTTATTTTCTTTTCTTTTCTAAACTACACTTAATAAAACGTTTACAATAGAGTGATTAAAATGACAGACTATTTACAACTTTAAAAACTAAGAGAAAAACATTTAACTAAAATCGCTTAAAAATAAATTAATCAAGCTATTTACATGTTAACTTCTAGTTAAAAAAAAAAAAAAAAAACACATGTAAATTTTAAATAAGTTAACCCCCCTCCAAAAAAAAATTATCCTTACCGGAAAGAATTCGTTTAAAAAACTAAGAGAAATAACTAAAATTTCTCAAAATAAATGATCGAGATATTTACATGTTGCAAAAATAGTTGAAAGAAAAAAAATAGCATGTAAATTTAGCTAAAATAAGTTACTCCTAAAAAAAAAAAAAAATTATCCATGAAGGAAACCGAAAAAAAAATTAAAATTCCGTTTAAAGAAAAGGAAAGATTACTTGTAAAAATGTTTTTGTAATAAAATAAATCTACTCGGAAGACCAGTAAGAAGTCATTGCATATGAGACTGAATGCAAATCAAAAGATTGATTCTCGCAAGTTTCTCATCATCTATATACACAAATTTCACACACACACACACACACACACACATATATATATATATATATATATATATATATACACACACACACTAATCAGCCTTGAAAGTATTTAGTGATGTCATTTATGGCGTATGTACATCTCTAATATATAAAATTAATATTAATGTGCATGTTTTTATTTGTGTAGCAATTATTCATTTATGCACATTTAACTAAAAAACCAACTAAAGTTTCTTGATTATTTTTTTGTTTTTGTTCATTTTCAGAAAAATGATTATAATTATCTTCAAATGTAAATTAATCAACAAGGAAATATTGTTGGTTTTTGATCAAATGTGCATTTTATGTATGTATGTGCATGTGTGCATGCAATTCATTCTATCTCAAATCAGACAATAGCCACAGGTGGTGACCCTCCCTAAAAAATCTGGGGAAATTTTTTGTTCCCTGATCAAATTTTTTGATAAATCCCAAACATTAGATCTGTATCTTTTTAACTTTTTAAAATCTGAGTATCTTGAAAGTTCACTACATTTATTTCCTTTTACTAAGTAAGGCATTCAACAAACTTCTAGCCTTCTTAACTCAAAGAATATTGCTTGTACAGATTTGAAACCAGACCCACATGCAACTGCAGAGCAAAGCATGAATGTTCCTTAAACAGCAATTGCTCGCAAAACAATATAGCAAGCTACTATAAAATCCTATACATAGGAGCAACTGAAGGACCCTAGAAACAAACTATACATGTAAAATATCCTTTATCAATAGTAAATGTATGAATAGCACAATCCTTTGTAAACATATGAGAAATTTAAAAAAAAAAAAAAATTTACACCCAAATATATGGAAAATAAAGAGAGCATAAGCCTGCAATAATAAATCCAAAAACTGTAAACTCCGTCTTAAGGAGAACATAGCTATAATTATCTTCATAGACCAACACAAATTACTAAATAAACAATTAGAACTCTTCTCAAAATGCAGACAAAAACAATTTTTACTACATAAAACTCAAAAGCTAAAAACGAATACCTTGTAAAACATCAAGAAAAATATAACACAGATAAAGTATCTTTCTTTAGATAAAGCAAATATTTAAACTAAACAAGATAGCCAACTCTTATCTTTTCTGATATGAACTTTGCATTTGAATAGTCTTCATAGATTTTTACCTCTTCAAATATAAAGAATTGTTTTTATGAATAACTGCTTTAAATTTTTCTAGGCTTTTTAAAATGATGCATTCTTTTCATTTTTCTTTCCAGAGGCATTTTCCTCTCTTAAAACAGAACAAACAAGTTGATCAACTCTCTTATGGTTTGCCCTCTGCAAGCAGACAGGTAGTGTAGTTACTAAACATTTTCCATTTCATGATCTTTTATTTGGTCTCAGTAAAATGTGCACAGTGATTTTCAATTGGTTTTAATTTTACACATTTGTCAGTTGTCTTCAAAAAAAAAAGTGGTTAAGATGTTCAACTTTACAGGTTAAATTTCTTTCATGAGTGACAAATGTACAATTTGTGTTTTGTGTCATCCACTGACATTCAGAATGTTTGTTATTATCAATCTTAGCAAAAGGCTCCATGAGGAAATCTCTGATTTTATAGATTTACATTTTTTAAAAATTTAAAAAAAAAAAAAAAAAAATGCCAACTCCCCACCCTAAAAATCATTATAAATGCTGAAAATAGAAAAATTAACATAAAATTAACATATTGTTTCAACTTTCAAAGTTGGGCTTGATACATTTTTACCAACTCCATGAAAAATTGCTTCTGATTTTCTTATAACAAATTTAGCCATATTAATTTATTCAGTTAATATCAAAATGAAAATAAGAGTTCGAAATGATATTTCAGAAATGTTAGAGATGGAATTGCAAGTTATTTTATTTCTGTTTTCTTGGAGGTGTGCATGGCCTAACAATTAACATGATGGTAAATTGATTTGGCAAAGCAAGTTCCAACTTGACTGGGAGAGTTTTGTGCTCATTTTGGGGAAAGACCTGAATCCTTTTCTCCATGGAGTATATTGTATAGCAGCTAAGACTCTTTAGCTTTGTCTGTTTTGGGCCTCAAGCTAGCACCCACCCACCCCACTTCCAGCTTAAAAGAATTCAGTTGCTGCTGCCCCAGCAACAGCAGTATCATCAATTACTATGATTTTAACTCTATACTCCACAAAGGCTCTGCAATGATGTACAAGAACAATTTTCTGATTATTTAGTGAATGATTAATCTGCTGTTTTCAATAAATAATGGATTTTATTTATCTTTATAATCAAAGAAGTAATTTCTTTCTTTTCAGCTGACAATGTATGGGAAGATTTTGATAATTTTATGAAAAACGTTTTTTTCCTTAGACACAACTGACAAGTACATTGAAGAAAACTGTAGAATCATCTGTGCAAACAATTGAAGAAAGCTTTGTGGCTGACACACCAAAGTCAGTACTGCATAAAAAATTGGATTTTGATGCCATTCCCCAAAATGATGTAAGCTTTGTTTTTGATTCACTTATATATTTTTAGACAAGAGAAATGAAGTTAAAATATCAGAGATAGAATCTTTTAAACTTGAATCTGAAATCTGTTCTCCTTTTTTGTTATTGAATGGAAGGAAATGAGCAACATTTTTAATGTATTTTTATTTTAAGAAAGGTAAAAATGCAGCTCACAAAAGGATTTGTATAGTTTATAGAGAACCTGTTGTGAATGATTGAACAAAAGAGGTTGATAAAGTTACATTTTGTTGGAGATTCTTGCTGGACAATGCTCCATGGTTGGGTAGAACTGTTGAGTTTGTCAGCATATTTTACCTTTTAAAGAAGTAATAATACTACCCAACTGCAAAAAAAAAAATATTCATTTACTTTATGAAGAGCAATACTTTAAATGATCAAATATAGTTTTCAAAGTTCTGTGCTAGAGATTTCTTACTGAACAATGGTCTATGGTTAGGTAGACCTATTGAGGGTGTGAGATAGCAATCAAATAGACATAACTTGAGAATAATGTTACATGACAATATGGGAGATAGCCAACCTATTCAAAATATTAAAATCAAACATTGAAAATTGTTTCAGTTTGTTTATGTTAGTCACTTTAATGCGAAAGACTTACTGGACCATGTTGCCAGGATGTGGATTCACTATTTAAATATAACAAAAGTATATAGTTGGTTGATTGTCTTCATTTTTTATGGATAATACAAAATGGATATTTGCAACAATGTGAATCACAATAGATTATAAAGCAAATGGAGCAAATTGCCACTAACTTTAATAACAAAGGCAAATTGTCCGGTGGGGATGATTAGAAGGTAAATACCTGCTTGCTAATAGTCTTCCTGGAAAGAGTGTTGTTCACCTGCTTAATGTTTAGCACAATTGAAACCATTCAAGAAAATGAAATGATTGATTCAAACCCATCAACGGCAATATTTCTTTCATTCTTTGCTAACCACATAGAAACTGTTACAGTCACCTACTATATTCATCAGATATATAAGCATTGGATTTTACCTTTCTAGCTTTTACAGAGTTCTCTATGAAAATATCAAAGGACACAAATAGCAGTTCTTTGCTGTGAAAGACGGGGGGGTGGGAACAGGATTATATAGTTACCTCAAAAATGACAGAAAATCATAGAAACAAAACAATATTTTTATTGTTCAATAAAATTAAGTTGAAAATAAAAAAAATTTCTATTACTTTAAGTTATTAAACCAAAGAAACTTTTTTACCAAACAAATATTTAAAATATGTAAGATTTTGTTTCACTCCACTTTCTTAAAAAAAAAAAAAAAAAAAATTGAATAACCTCTGACCTTAACTATTTTTATAGTTGCCCAAATTAATGATTGTGTACTTCTGTCCTTCCATAGAAAAACACCAAATAGTAGCATTTCCTCTCCTTGATGTGTTTGTGTTGAACTTTAACCTTAGCAAATCTTGTTCATTAGAAAATGACTATTTTTTTCTCCTTTTTTAACTCAAAAGTCAGAATAAAGCAAGTTTACCAACTATTTGAGGTGAAAAAAAAATTAATATTTTTGAAGTTCAGTTTTAAGAAATGAATTCCACATGATTGCAATTTCAACTTTGTTCATGTTTTTTGTTTGTATAGAAAACTCCAGTCAACACAAAGCCACCTCATTCTCTCTCTGATGGAATGCTGAGTCCTTTGGTTCATGTAATAGAACTTAACCATTCTCCAAAATCGGTGCGAAGGACCAGAAAACGGCGCAGTTCAGAAACTGCTGAGGCCATAATTATGAGCAGTGATGCTGAAAAGACCCCTGTATTTCACCCACCTTCTATTGAAAATGAGATTAACTACCTACCTAATTTGATTAACAAAAAGATAAAGGTCATACCTGTCACACCTGTCACTCACTCAGATGAACTCCCCTTCTTCACACCAGTTACGTCATTCCGGAGAAATCCATATCGGGTCAGTATTAATCTTTTATGTATCCTCTTTCTAATATTTTGTTTCATTTTGGTTTGTAACTTGACATGAGTTGATATTACAATTAATAAAAATTCTTCAATATTGGGGAGTCAGTAAATCATGGCAATACCCCTCCCTTTTCTCTCTCTCTCTCTCACTTAGCTAAGATTTCTAAAAAAACATTTCTATAATCAATTCTTAATTGAATTTCTCTTTTAAAAGACAATTACAAATTGATTTCCTTTTTGAAAAAAAAAGAGAAATATTTTATAAAAAAAGTTTTCCTGTTGTCCAAAGAACAGGAACAGTGAATCCAGCAAGATGGAATCATTAAGCCTGCTGCACAATTACTAAATTGCAATCCTGAATCTCTGAATAGAATTCCTAAAGGGAAATCAACCATTTACAAGACTCCCCACTGCATCTCTTGTACGACTTACAGTTGCATTTAACTTGTGTGGTTTGTCGCTGCATCTTTGGCAAGCAAGACAAGCTGTCACAGCACATTTCTTTTTGGTAGACAGTATCAAAAATATTCTTTTAATTGGAGATTGTTGGTAAGCTCTGGCATCGTCCATAACATACTTCTCTCTCTTTTCACACACACACACACACACACACACAATAGCCTCTCCTTTCTCTTGAAGGAAGGTATTTAAGATGTTACATTTAAAATTTTTATTTGAAATGATTTATTTTATTATTAAGACTTTAGTACCATCACTTTATTATTTGATTATTTAATTTTGGAAGAAGAGTCTTAAACTTGGAAGAATTTGGATTAAATAATACAATTTTAAGATGTGTGCTTTGAGAGAAGCTTGTATAGAAAAGTTTAGTGACCATTTCTTTTCCTGAAGTGATGCTAATGAATACTTAAAAAAAAGTGTGTGTGTATATATATATATATATATATATATATATATATATATATATATAATATGTATGTTTGATTTATGTCTTAGAAAGGTTCCTTTTGCAATATTCCCATACCATTTATGATTGGAGTTTGTCAAAGCAGCAATATGCTCAGTTCCTCTTGAGATTTTCAACTTTTCACATTACATTATGATAGGGAGTGTCAGGATGAATTCCTGAAACCTATGAGTCATGATAAGAAACACTAAACAATTTTTGTTACCAGTTCCCTTTGCAAATGAGTGTCCCCACTTTAAACACTATCTTCTGTCAGATTCTGCTTCAATGGACATATGGTCCTTTTTTTTGTTTTGATTCTGGCCAACCCCACAATAAATTATGTAATATTGAAAATATATTTGTCTCTTTGCTTTCAACATCCAAAATTTGTATTGTTCTACAATTTTTTACAATTTCTAAAGACAGAAGTTTATATCAATTGTCATACAAAAGATGCCTCCTCATTTAATTTTTTTTTTTTTTTTTTTCTAAAAATAAATGATTTCTTAGTTGTCAAAGTTAAAATACAAACAATTATGTTAGGGAATTGCTAAGCATCTTGGTTATATTCACAATGTTTCAGCTGTTGTATACTTCTTCAGGTGTCTGGCATCATATATAGTAACCTTCTCAGAATTTTGTGGGCAAATTGTTCTCATTACACTTTCTATATCAATTGAAACTTACCAGTTTTATTCATTTTTATTTTGATTGTCTATTTCTTCTGCTGGACTAGAGAATGTAACTTTTCAGCACTACCAAACTGAGCAATTAAATTCAGAACTTTTGTTATAATCAATATTTTAATCTACTACACCATATGTGTCATTTTGAAACCTCAGACCTAATGCCTGTACTTAGGTTGTGGATTTTTTGAATGCCCTTTCTTTCATAATCAAAGGCTTTCAGATGGTGTTCATCTCTATGCTCGGTCTACTGAGGAGGTCGTGAAAGATTTCAATGTGCATTGATTCTTTCAATTATCTTCTCCTCAGTGTTATTCTCTGTCTCTTAGCTTGACTTCAATCCACAGGGATTTATAACTACTCTTTCTCTCTGTACACTATCAGCCATACCAGATTTCTCCATCTTTCTACAGAATTTTCAATGTTCCTCCACCCTTACTGATCTCTCTTTTGTATTCCATGCCACAAGAACAAAAAGGATCTGACACTTTTCCTCTTGGTTTTCAGAGTTGCATCTCTAATGAGGTAAATCAATGTTCTTTTAAAATTCCAGCTTTGCCTATCATCACCATTGCATTGCTCTTGCCTGCTATGACAATTCCAGTTTCACTCTGCAGAGTTTTGATAGCATTTTTTCTTGAGAGATTTCACTTTCTCCAGTGTCTGTCTCCTTTCCATTTCAACTTGTCAGCCTAAGTTTTGGCAATCTTCAAAGCTGACTCCAAGATTTAAATGTGCCTTACAGTGTAAACTGTTCAAAGGAGAAGAATGGCAGCTTTGCAGGTCACATATTTAAAATAGATCTTGGGGTAAGATTCTCTCTCATAAGATTATCTTTGCACATATGCAAATTTTTGGCCATCAATGATACATAAAAACGGGAAGAATGAGGCCACAAGGGAAATGAAGAAAAAAGGATTGTTGACTGCTGTGTTGAACCGGCTACACATATCATGGACATGGAGAGAGAAGAAACTGATTGTAGGTTTTGATTGCGAGGAAATGTTTAAAGCTTTGTGTATATTGCTACAGACATCTAAGTATGTGATCCAGTTGATTAGTTGTTTCAAATTTGACATTTTTGTTCAGCACTATTTAGTTAGTTACTTAACTGGCACTTGTTGATGTTAATTGATAACATTGCTTTCACGGGATGTTGGACAATTATTTTCACTCGTATCATGATCTTTCAACTTCAGTAGTTTCTGTATTTGGTTGACTTTGACACAAATTCTTATATGGAAAGAAAAGGGTGCTAATCAATCTCCTGTGGAATGATGGTGGGGTGGGGGTAATAGAAGAAAATAGGAGGATAAGATGACTGAAAGAATTGGTGTACATGTTAGGGTTTAGCATTAAGATGAATAGCATGAGAACTTTTGATTAAGAGAAGAAGGACACTCAAAAGAGGAAAAAAAAGACCTCACCAGCTGAGTTAGGTTTAAGACTGCAGAATTACATGCCTTGATTATTGAAATGTAAGTTAAAACATATCTGCTTTAGTTCAATATCTGGGTCAGGTAGTTCTATGAAAAAGTCCAAGCAATGTGAATTAGATCAGAGGAGTATTTAACTGATAAGAAGTTATCTCCTCCTAAGCAAGCAAAGCAGCACGAGAAGAATCTACCTCCGTGGAATTGAATTAAGGCTTCTGTTCAAAATTCTGATACAGTTATCAAGTGCAGTGACAACAAACATCTGAAGAAAGCCAGAAAATGTGATGGTTAAAATATATTCTCTAACAAGGTGAGAATGTTGATTGGAATAACAAGACCTATAATAATGGCTCTTCTATCTTTGATAAATAAATTGTTGCTTTTTTTTTTTTTTTTCAGACTATTCATCACTCAAGGCGTCAGCCATTTCCACAGTGCAACACTCCTGATACAGAAAGTCTTGTATGAAACAGTGACTGTTATTTTTCTTTTTAAATCCTTCTGTCTTCCTTCATTTACAGATTCAGGTATAAAATTAACCTTCCAAAAGTGTCTACAATGTTCATCGTCTCACTTTAAAGCTTTTGTTATTTTCTCCCAAATTTTATCATGACAACCCCCACCCCACATACACACCTCTCAGTCTGGCATTTCTTCGTGCTGCTTACTCAATATCATTTTTTTTCTCATGACATTTCATTTTGACTCCCCAAATACTGTTTTAGCTTTTAAGAGCGTGACCCTGTGTGTGTGCGCATGCAGTATGTATTTCTTGCTAGTCAAAATCTTAATTCAACAAATATTTTTAAAAAAAATAAAAATAAAAAATAATGAATAAAATTATGTAAATTATATAACATTTTGGTACTCAACTGAGTAAATTTTGGGCTTTCAGTTGAGACAAAATAGCTGATCTTTCGGCATTCTTCATTTTCAGAAATTTTATCTTCAAATCATTTCCCTCCCCTTCTCACCTTTTATAATTTTTCTTCCTCCACTCCCCCACCCCACCGATGCATCAAGAGAGAAGAAAAATGTGCTTTTATTTGTTGAATGCTTTCTCCTGTCAAGATCAACCTTTATTAAATTCTAACATGAAAATCAAAATTTTGGCTTTGAGCCACAAATGTAAACTGTAAATTTGATCTTCTGCCAACAGAAAAATTTGGAAATTGTTTTTCTCTCTCGTATATCATCATCATTATTATTATTAAAAGTACATGTGTGTATATATATATATATATATATATATAAAACTGCTTTTTGCTGTTGTAGAAGAAATTTTCAACTTTGAAGACTTGGTTTCTCTTTTTCTTCGTTTTATTGCTCTTAACCTGAGACCATTGTTTGCATGCAATCAAATTGACACTTGTGCTTGATTTACCTTTTGAAGAACAATATTGTTTACAGGAAGATTTTTGTTGATTTTTTTTTTTTTTTTTAGCAAGTACATTCCTTAGTCACAAAAAAAAAAAAAAAAAAAAAATTGCTTATAAGGTTAAAATTTCCAAACTGCAGCTTTTGATTTCAAGGAGGAAATCAAAAACATAAAGTGCAATTGACATGACATTTTCTTTTCAAAAGAAAAAAAATAGCCAATGTTTTTTATAGTGTTGTTTTACTGATGAAAGTCCCAAAATGATTTTTAGTTAAAAAAAAAAAAAATATTCAAGTTAAAACATTTTTAATGTTTTATTTTGTTTACATTGACTAAAGAATAAATGTTGCAATTAAGATTGACTGAGCAGGGCTGCTACATATTATTACACACACATTCCTGTTTCTATTAGGTCATTCTCTTTCATGGTCATTTCTACTGGCTTCAAAATCTTTAAAAACAACTGTAAATTTACCACTTGGAAAAGTGTGTGTGTATATATATATATATATATATATATATATATATATATATATATATATATATATATATCTGTTCAAACTCTGGGAACAAATTACAATTATTGGAATATTTTAAATTAATTATTGCTTTTTTCAAATTTGACAGTATTAATATATTGAATGCTCTTAGAAAATTCAAAGGATCACATTTATAAAATTGAACTTATTTCCAAGACAAATACAAAAACAAATTTTTTCGGTACAAAAGAACATTGACCCTTCTTCGAAGACGCATTATTTTATATCCATTTTGCTTTATTCATGCTAAACTCAGAATTCTAACACTCATCCTTCTCCCTTGAGTAATGAAAAACAGAAATTTAAAAAAAAATATCTTTGTACATTTAGCAGCTATAAATATATTTAACCAAAATCTTCCGTAATTAAGGAAAATCAGTTTCCTTTTTCTTTTCTTTTTTTTAATTCTCTTCATTTTATATAACATCCAAAAAACAAACTAACTTCTGCTGTTAGATTTGAAATTTCCTTTTCAAAACATGAAGTAAAAAAAAATAATTTCCAAATGGAAAAGGTTCAAAAGATTGATGTCTCTTGATTTTATTTAAATGATGTGAAGTTTTCAGTTTTGGAAATTTTGTTGACAAATTATCATTTTTCCAAAATTGCCATCTTTGAAAAATTTCAATTTCCTTGTAAATATCACTTGTTGCTTTTCTAAACTTCACTTTGACAAAGGCTGTGAAAAAAGAATTTTAATTCCAATTAACAGGTTTTCTCATCGATGTATGTACAGAAAAGACATGTCTCCATTATGTATATGCACGCTGTTCTCACCTGATCTATTTTTATTATTCTCAGTGTGTCCATACAATCTGCTATGAAATGACAGTCTGTATCAAACTGGCAATTTGTCTCTGCTCTGATTCTATCATCAATTTGTATTGTACATTGAAATATTCTTTGCTAATAAATCTTTCTGCTTATTTAAGCCTATTTCTTGTTTGTACTTTTTTTTCTTTTTAACCCTTTGGGACAACAGAAGATGAAGTGAAAGTAAAAAGATTGTTTCTGTGTTTGAACATCAACCTCCACTATTTCCAGTGGAAAGCTCATATCAGCCGCTATGCTGGTTCTTCCCATTAGAAAACTTAACCCTTTATCATCCCTTAAGATTTCAGTTTTTAAATCCTTGCATCCTAACTGAATTATTGAAACATCCGAATATTTATAATGTTGTTACAATTGATATATCACAAAAAATTGTTGAAAATCAAATTTTACAATTTGATTTTATATGAAAATAAATTATTTCTCTTTCAAATGGTAGCAAAATTAGCCTCAAGGTGATAATGTTTTTGTCTTTCATGATTTCATAACCCTTCTGAAATTGAATAATAAAGCAACAAAATTTATTAGTGCATGAGGAAAAGAATTTTATTGACAAAAGTCAGTTCGAAGCTTCCTTATTTGTCTTTTTTATGCTGACATAATAAACTTGTCAGTTGTGTAGTTCATATAAAAAAAAAAGTCCTTGCTTGTTAACCATCACATTCAGCAATTAAATCAGCGTCACGTGGAGATTGCCACCACCTTTTAGAAGAAAAAAAAATCTTTGATCCCATTTATTTAAGCTGTGTATGACAAAACCAAACTTAGCAAAAATGAAAAGGAATGCAGGATGATTGGCATGACACAATCTTCCCTTTTAATGGTCTACCTTTGTTCTATGAAGCATGCAACTGATAAAGTCCAAATATACAACCTGTGGTGTGGCACACACTTCAACTGAATTAACCATCATTCTGAAGATGATTTCTTAAATTTTATATACTCAATATAATTTAAATTATATATATATATATATATATATATATATAAAATATATTTTTAAATTTTATATACTCAATATTTTGTACGTTTTTCTTAATGTGATAGATTTGGTAGGAAGTAAAGGATGTATGTCATTTGGTAACTTTATGATTAAAGGAAGGGAACACACTATGTGGCCAACTTTGCACATGCATGCTGATGTGGATTTGAATAATGAACAATTATAAACATGATACCTTTTCAATGTTTTAGCTGATTACAATCTGACAATTATGATTTTTCTAAAATAAATGGAACCAAGGAAATGTATCTTGATCAAACATCTGCCATCATGTGTTCTACCAAGTCAGATGTTTATTCAATGAAATTGATCTATCATTTGTAGATAGCTTATTGTTAAATAGCCACACATAATACCAATTTGCTCATGTGATTGATTTTCATCTAAAGTATTTGTGCATTTATCAGTCATTTTGAGAATAATTTATATGCTTAATAGTAACATAAAGCAAAAGGTCCTTATTATCTCGCATTTTCATAAAATAAAATTACTCTTTCCATACTAAAGTTTTAATTTTTCTTATTTTGTATATATACTTTTGTTAATCCTTGGAATTCTACCTCTTTCAAAAGGTCTGTTACTATGCCATCTTTAGGTTTGTTTTACATTTTGAAGAACAAAACTTATTTGATTTTATCTCAGAAATAATGTTACTATGTGTAGGATTGACTTGGTGTTTTTTTTTTTTTTTTTTTTTTTTTTTCAAAGCATGTGATTTTCTGAACATCTCGATCCCTACGTATAAATTCCCTTTCTTTTTTGTTTTACAATGCAAGCACTTGCAGTTTATGTATATTGCAGATTTAACATTTCAATCTCTTCCCTTTCCTAATAGTTTCTTTTTCATCTTTCTTTTTTTCTGGTTTGTTTTTTTATTAGATTCTCTCGTATTTATAACTATTTTTTTCTTCACTCATGATTTTAGGTGTTAACTTATTCTCCGTTCGTATTTCAATTTGTTGTCCCTCTCCTCTCTTTTACTTCCTTAATTACATCTACAAATTTGCTATTCATATGTTGTTATCCTGACATTCAGTGATGTTCTCCCTGACTTTATTAGAATGTGTTTTCCTTTTAAAAAGGTTCTTTCTTAATTTGGAAGTCAGTTTGACTCTGCAAAGTGCCGCTCTATGACTATTTACTATATTGATTTTCTTCATGACATCATTAAAGCAACTGGCTTCCTCAATCATCATAAAGTTAATTTCTTTTTCTCTTTGGTCTTTTCCAATTTCATTTACAGCCACATTTAAAAAAAAACAACAAAAAAACAAAAAAAAACCCTCTTCCTAATTATCATTTTTGCATCTTTCTGAGAAATTAACTATCATTTTCTTTCTTGTTGCTCTTCTTCGTTTCAAATTTTTCTACAAATAGATTCTTCCGCTTTTCAGAGATAAAAAGGAAGATGACTTCGTGCCATATACGGTTTTGAGATTATTTCCCTTTACAATCTCTATCTAATTTAATGGCTTCAACACATTATTTGTTTGCTTAAAAGACAATTATAAATTTTACTTCAACTCCAGCCTTGAAATTTGATATATTTGTTGTACAACATGAAGGGAAACTTTTTCTTTCTTTCCTCCACCTGAAGAAAGAAACACAAGAAAATTTCCCAAACAGAATATGCTAAATAATCCAAGTAATAAACATTGGAAAATAATTTACCAACACTGATAAAAAGCGACCATAATGGATGACACTAGCGTTTTGGTCTACAAGATGCACTTGCTAATAGTTGTTCAGATAAGAATCTTTATAGAGATCATTTTTTTTACATAACTCTAATTTCATTACCTTTTCTATCTTTTGCAAATTCTAAATTTTTCAGAAAGGTCTGAATCTATCTGTCCTTCTCCTCCTCCTCCTCCTAGCTATGGTTTAGGACTTGTATCAGTAAATCCTTATTATTTTCCCCCAAAATATTTTCTTGCCTTTTAAATAACCTGAAAAAGGGTTGATGAGCCATAAAAACAATCACTCAAAAACCATGAATTTTTTTCAGGTTTATGTATAATCCAGTTTAATCTCCCCACCTTCTCTCCTCTGAAGAGAAATTCCAAAACAGATCTTTCTGTTGGTCTTATAAACTTACTTTTCCATATTATCTGCTTCACAAGATATCTTACAGCCTCTTTCAACAGAATTTCGACAGTTGTCATTCAGTTTCGGAAGAATAGTTCCTCCTGGAAAACAAAATAATAAAAAAAAAAAAAAAAAAAAAAAAGCACACAGGCACAAAGTTGCTGGACTGGCAGACAAATAATAAATTGGGCTCCATTTTTAAGCCCAGTGCTGTTAAATTTTGAAAAAAGATATATGAAATTCAAAATTTAATATCTTTTGGCTTTCAAATGTAATTGATGAATCTAAACAAGTAGAGAAAGAGAGAGTTATTAATCTACTGTTGCAAAAGTAGATGATCTATTTATGGCTTCAATGTAAAACAAAACTACCCCCAATTCAAAATTTAGAAACATTGGGTTTTTACATGTAGACAAATCTGGTACCGAAATAAAGCCATCTTTCAAGGGATGTTTGAGTGATTTTACTAATGTACATGTTGTTCAAACTAATCCTTATCTTCACCAGTTATGACATTTCGGCTGATGCATTCCCTGGCTTTCTTTGATGTCCTTATCACAAATCCACAAGGTGTTTGAACAAATATCTTTCTCTATGTTAGTTTCATATGAAGATTTTGGCCATTTTCACATACCTAATTCAGTGATGATTGGTCTGATTTCTTTTTTTCTTATTTTTAATTTAGCCATGCCATTAAAGATGACAGCATATTTAAGCCATTTTGCAATCACATTGTATTGAAAAAAATATTACATATTTTATGTTGGTCTGCATTTTCAAGACTTCCTGAATATTAAACTAAAAGTAAAATTAATCTAAAGATAACAATTTATCAGGCTGTCTCGTTCCCTTACAATAAAGTATATACATATATTTAAATGGACTTTAAAGTTTTTTTGTTTTTTTTTTAAATAAAACAAAGCCAATCACAGAGTTTAAGGGTTTCTTTAACACAATATTTCTTATTTTTAATGATGAAAAATAAAATAAATGCTATGGTCTGCCACAAATTTCCAAGCACTCTTTCTTCATGATGCACCACAGAAATTTCAACTCTCTGATGCTAAGTATAAGAGTCCTTCTGTAGAACTATATTTCTGTTTTGAATTTTCCTAATAAACAAGACTTTGCTATACTAATAACTTCGATATTTGAGCATTGCTTTGAAGTAAACAGTTCATATCTGGCTACCATGTCATCAGTCGGTGATTGGCAGACAGGATTCGATGAATATAATTGAATCAATACAGTTATGTTTATTAAAATATCGACATCAGATTCCCATATTTTTGCAAAGATATAAAAATAAATGTTAATGAGAGCAGTTTGATAAATTATTAAAGTTTATTGTAACAAATATAAATTATTTTCTTACATATTTATAAGTCCACCATTTGTCCTTTCATTGAATATTGTTGCTACATCTGGTCTGGTGCTCCTGCTACAGATTTAGAGATTCTTGATAAAATCCAAAGAATCTGCAATGTTACTGGTCTTGACCTGGCATCTCACCTTCTGTCACTATCCCACTACCATAATGTAGCTTCCCTGTGCTTTTTCTATAAATATTTTCATGGTAATTGTTCTGATAAACTTTCCTCTATTATAGATTAACATTATGAATTTAAACACAGTTTTAGATTAGTGGCAAAACTCTCATAATTTTATAGTTGGAATGGCTACATTTAACTGTAAGTTCTATGCTAACAGTTTCTTCTATTGCACTTCTCGCTTGTGGCACTCTCTTCTGGCTTCTTGCTTCCCAGTCAAATTTGATATTCAAAAATTTATGCAATGTCAGTCCCTGTCTTCTTAATTCTTGTTCTTTTATTGTCCTCTCTCCTCAATAGTAGTTTTTCTCATTTTTTTTAACTCATTAACCCTAGTGACTTTATTGCCTTGCTTAAGGCGAAAGATTTAGAACAACAAAATTGTTTACCTGAAGCATTGAGAGTTTCTGGGGAGTGAGTGACAATGAGCTGCATGGAATGTTCTGGGAAAGACTCCATTAAAGGTTCATTGTGTATATCATGGCATTGTGTGTCATCCAAGACTGGCCATGATGTTGAGCTGACTGTATATTCAATTGGATTCATTGGGACAATGTTTGAGGCCAAAACTTCACAGGAAGCAGCAACGGAAACAACTTTTTCACAAGGCACATCCATCCAAGTACAAGTTTCACATTCTGAAACATTCACAATTTTGGATGCATTGAAAATCGCAAAGGTGCAGGCTTTAAAAATATATGCAATTTTTTCTCAAAATATGTTTTTAAAAACTAGAAACCTTCCATAGATATTTACTAAATTTAGTTTGGCACAAGGCAATGGTATTTCATTACCCAGTGGAGATAAAAGACACTACAATTTTTAGGATGAGCCTGCCAGCCAATGCTTTACAACAGGTATCCTAATTACTAAATTTAGCTCAGTCTGGCATAAGGCTACAGCAGTGGGGAACATATTTAGGATCCAACAAACTACAAAAGTGAATTGGTTCACCAAACAGACATGTTAACCATTGCACAATGGTAGGCACTGTCAATTATTGAGTGTTGATTAGTCTGGCACAAGGCTATATAGTGGGGAATAAAATTAAAATGAAATATACTTGTAATGGTTTTGGAATACTATCAATCAAGTAGAGAGAGAAAGAAAAACATTGTCAACAGAAATCAACATTGCAGTTTCACACTTTAAGCAATCATCAGTGTATTTATTAATCCTCTTTGTGTGGGCTTTATATACTGCGTGCCAAATTATTATCGAGATAACTTTTTTTCTAATATTTCAAAGACCGTCCAATCAATTCACACAATATTTTCACACAATGTTGGCAATACTGACCTGCACAATGTAAACAAACTGGCGTCATATTTGTTATCAGCACGGTGATTTGAGCGTGCCAAATTATTAGAAAAGTGTAAGAATTTAGTGAAAAGATGGGCCGTAAAAGCAGTTTAAGTGATGCTGAAAAGAAAACTATCACCTCAGAACTCTCAAAAGGTAAATCTACCCTATAAATTTCTAAAATGATAGGGAGGTGTCATCAAACAGTGAAAAAGTTCACCGCCGACCCTACACATGTACGCAAAAGGGCAGATAAAGGCAAGCCGAAGGTTATTTCACGTCGTCTCATGTCACGACTTAAACGAGAAGCCACGAAGAACCCTGGACTTACCGGTCAAGAGCTTATCAGTCGCATTGGGGATCCTACTGTGTCTAAAAGTACTCGGTTTTGGTATCTGAGGGAAATAGCAACAACAGTCAAACCTGTATCGAAGTCTCCGTTGACGAGAAATCACATTCAAAATCGATAGAAATGGGCCGAGCACAATATGAAGATTGACTTCTAAAGTTTTGTTCACAGACGAAACTCGAGCAACACTTGATGGGCCAGATAGGTGGTGCAAAAGCTGGGTAATGAGCGGACAGAATCGCCATCAGCGTTTGAGACGCCAACAAGGCGGTGGAGGCATAATGATCTGGGGTGGTATTATTGAAAAAACATTAGTGGGCCCATGGAGAGTACTAGATGACGTCAAAATGACAGCTGATGCATACATAGCGTTTATGAAAAAGCATCTTGAATCGTGATGAAAAGGCAAAGAGTTGCCTTCAGAAGGGCCATTGTTTTTTATGCAAGATAATGATCCCTCACATGCTGCTCACAAGACTACTGAATATTTGAAACAGTTAGGTTTCGATGGACCTCAAAAAATGAAGTGGCCAGCAAATTCTCCGGATTTGAACCCAATCGAAAACCTTTGGAGCATCATGAAGCGAAGACTATACGCCAACGGACGACAATTCAGGAGCAACGCTGAGTTGTGGGAATCAATCCTTGACATATCTCGCGGCATTACAGCAGATGACATCCTACAATTAACAAATTCTATGGATCGTCGACTTCTTCAAGTAATTTCAAAACAGGGAAAGCACATTCCCTATTAATTTGTTTAAAACTGTGATTTGTTTGTATCTGTTATTTGTTTATCTTATTTATTAGCTTCTTTTGATCATAAACATTCACGTGCAACATTAATAAACGTTTTGTTTGCTCAATTCTGGGAATTTTATTAAATCTTTCTAATAATTTGGCACGCTCAAATCATCGTGCTGATAACAAATATGGCGCCAGTTTGTTTACATTGCGCAGATCAGTACGAAAATTTCAGTGATTGCGTAGGTCAATGTTGCCAACATTGTGTGAAAATTCTGTGTGCATTGATTGGACGGTTTTTGAAATATTAGAAAAAAAGTTATCTTGATAATAATTTGGTACGCAGTGTATTTAGATCACTGGAGTTTTATAGGAAGGGAGGAACATTTTTCCCCCTTTTCGAGGTATTGCGGTGCCAAGTGAATTGCGCATTTAATAAAACAGGATGAAACAAAGCATTCCTGTAATCAACATTCCTGTTTGAAGCTGAACATTTGATGGAATTTAAAAAAAAAAAAGTCAGACCTTGTGAGTCGGTGATTTGTGTCGGTGGAGGAGAACTGTTTTCTACCAAGTTCCATAATTCTTGCAAATCAAGTGATGGTTGGTCACCCAACTGAGTTGATTCATTGAAGCTTCTTTGACCTTCAACTTCACAATCACACATCTTCATCAAGGACATGGCATCAGCACAATCTGAAACAGCAACATTTTTCTTTTTTTACACTCACTTCATATTTCAAACATTATTTTAATCCCTTCACCAAAACAAAATATTTTATATTGTTACTTCGCCATATTTGGTGAGAATTTGGTTAAAGTAAGCATACAAATAAATAAACATATAAAGAATGAGACACATTATTCTAATGAAAAGACTGATATAGATACCAGTGTATGTCCTGGGCAAAGCTTATATATATATATATATATATATATATATATATATATATATATATATATATATATATATATATATATATATATATAAGATCAATGCAAACTATTAAGTCAATAGAGAGAATCTCGAAATGTAGACAGAACAGATTCAAAATTACATAAGAATACATGTGTATATATGTGGGGGGTATGTGCGCATTTAGTGGCATATATGTATGTATATGTAAATGTACACGTGTATGTGTGAAGATATGTACGCATATAAATGTGTTTGACAGCATGATTTATTCCATTCTGTGCTCTGGTATTACCCACAATCTATAACTCAACTAATTTACATTAATCTTAATGGGTTTAAGTTTAAATCCCCCATTGCTTATTAATAATATTGAAGGTTTGTATTATAAATACTATTTACAGTGAATGCCAGGAAAACACATTTGGGGCTTGTATAAGAAACGCCACATGGTAGGAACCGATATTTAGCCACAAACAACGAAAGGCTCTAGCCATAAACTCCAGCCCCTACCCGCTTCTCCGTAATAAGATAACTGACGCCCTCTACCAGTCGCTAACACAAGCCCCCTCTCACTAACAAGACGTCTACCAGAGGAGGACTGACAGTGAAAATAAATTTAAAAGAATGCTTCAAGACAGACACTTAGGCGCTTATGATAGCTGCGTACACACCATCTTGAAATAGACTATCACCATGTGGAGGTAATTTGGGGGTTTTTGCTGTAAAAAATACATATGCTCTGTTATAATAAATATATCGAGCTCTCAGTGGATAAGTTTTAGTAATTAATATTAATAGGATCCACCCTGATTATATACCAACGGATTGATTACCTGTATATATATATATATATATATATATATATATATATATATATATATATATATATATATATGCATTCCAGAAGCTTTGAGATTTGTTTTTAGGAGAGACAGTTATAACTGTCCTAGATTATTGTAATATTAATATATCATTGCTCTACATCTAATAAGCTGACCTGCCAACTTTTGTTATTCCTGATTGAAGGAGACGGCTGTAACAGCTGTTTAAACACGCCCTACTAAACACTGTCACGAGTTTGCAAAATGTCTATGAGATGTGAAGACAGTTTGGACGGTTGCTATTCAATAATGTTTTGTGCTGACAACGATGGGCATCAAAAGTGTTCCCACCCTGCCTAAAGTCCAGACCTTGACCCCTCCGATTTTTGCTTGCCTCCCAAACTGAAAGAAACCCTTAGGGACAGTCGTTTTGAAGACAGTGAGAAGATGAAGGAGGCTGTCAAAAGGGTTCTGGACACCTTCACTTTGGATGACTTCCATGGGGACCGTCAAAAAGTGGCTTGGAGGCACAACAACAAAACTGCATTGAAGTCAGACGATCAAACTTTAAAGAAGATTACAGTTTTGTACTTCTTTGAAATTAAATGCCTCTCCTGCAAAAAGTCTCAAAACTTCTAAAATGCACCTAATGTGTGTGGGGGGGTATCGTTGACAGCATTAGTCGACGTCTCAGTTGTACATTACAATTCTAAATTTCTATTGAATAAAAAACAAACTTTACATTATTCCGACTTTGTCCTCATCTTTGTCGCCATATTTATTACAACGTTTCGGTCGTTGTACGCTCCGGCCTTCTTCAGGTGGTTGGAATGTCGAACTTAACCCTTTATTTCGCACACTGGGCTAGACTTCTAGTTCAACGTGTCATGTCACGTTGTAATAAATATGGCGACAAAGATGAGGACAATAGTGCGAATAATGTAAATAATGTACATAATACCTCATCTCAGAAATATAGACAGATACCAAAAAACAAACTCTGTTGGTGCAGATGCATAAAGCAAAATGAAAAAAAAAAAAACAAATTTGTCCTTGTCTGTTAATTCTGTGTATCACTCAGCTTCACTGAAGTGACACTTATGCAATTTATTGGCACCTAATTCACATTTGTTACAAATATTTTAATGATTAGACATAATCTTACTTGATTTGTGTTTATGTAACCAGTGATATCCTGGGTAGGATTTTTTTTAAACTAATGACTTAAAATTTCCATTCACTCACATAATCACGTGATACAAATTTTGTCGCTTAGAGAGAAAAAGAAACAATGACCATAAATGTATTTTAGTGCCAACCTCATGAAACCCCGTTTTATATAAGGAAGATTTACTTTTTTTCTGAATGTTTTCCACTGACTTCACCTCTGCACCACCATTTTATCTCTTAGTTCTTTTGTAGCAAAAATGAAATATTTCTAGCATGAGGCAGAAATTTGATAATTAAATATATAATTTCTGATCCAATATTTGGGCAAGTTACTGCGTTCAATCTATGTTTTGTTCATGGAAAGACGAGAAGAAAAGGATTGTCAATGGTCAGGAATGAAGCAAAAATTACAGAGAGAATGTGGTTATTATATGTTGAAGGTAAATTCACTTTTAATCTCGATAATACGATAAAAATGCATTGGGAATCATGAAGAAGATGATTGTCAGTTGTGACAGTCATGACTGATAAACTATAATTCTTTGGCGCCAAAGACAACCCACAACTTGACAAATTTTGCAAGGAAAACAGAGATTAATGTGCAAGGTCAACATTTGAAACTTATTTAGGATGTGACATAAAAGCACAAAATAATGTTTCTTTTCTGTAAATGTTGGTCAAATTCTTCTGCATCAAAGTATATTTAAGATAACAACATTTTATATGAATAAAGGTAGCGTCCTACAAACCTTGCGAGTCGACATTTTGCGTGGATGAAAAATTCCCTTCTACAAGATTCCACAATTCTTGTAGGTCAAATGAAGCTTGGTCACCGAATTGGATTGTCCTCTCAACATTGTCTTCATTGTTCACTTCACAGTCTGGATCCCTCAATGCAGACAACGTGTGCACATATCCTGTCAAATGGGCGAATTGGCGCCAAGAGAGAGAAAAAGAGAAACAGTAAAGGAAAATTGTTTTAGATCCAATAAGAAAGGCTTCTTCTGAACTAAATATTTCAAATTTGCACTTTGAAAGGATGAGTTGTTATAGTTTGAAAAGAAACGCCTTTCTTAGATTTATTGACAAATCTGAACAACTAAAAAATACTTCATATTTATATAAGATTTAGTAAAAAAATAAATGGAATGACATTAAATTTTTAATCAAGAAATTAAAACTAAGATATCAATCATTTCCGTATTTCATTTCTCAAGTTTAAAACAGATTCAGCGATATAATGTAAAAGACGCAATAAAAAAATAACACTTTTGACCACAAATATTCTTGACGTCCTTTCCCACTGTAGTACTCTCTTATACATTTTCGATTTATTTAGTCAATCCGCGGAAACGTTAAATGGAATTAAACAAACCTCTAATAACGTAATCCTATGTTCTAATCATTCAGCCGTACTCAGTCGCAATTCATTCTCTGTGATCTGCGCATGTCTTTAATCAATCTCCTAATGAATTTGCCATTATTTGATAAATCATTCAAACATGTCGTACCTCTTTGTAAGGTGAGGATACCTGTCCAAATGATTCATCGAACAATTTAAAGTCTTCCTCACCAGTATAATCCACATTATTGGGCGTGGCATCTTGTCCCCAAGGAGTTGTACGTAAAATCTGTAAATCGCCTTCGTTAAACATCTCTCCTGTGTTCCCTTCTACAGGGACGATGATGTCGCTAGTAGAGGTGATTTCCGGAATCCAGTCCGTGGTTTCTTGTGCACTGTTCAGATTGGATAACACAACTTGAGCCTTTTGTGCACAAACAGAAATTGACGGATAAAATTGGGTCTGTGTTTGGTCATCCCGATGTAGAAACACTTGATTCCTTGGGACCATGTAGTCTTCTCGAAGCTTTTTTATGTATTTGATCGAGCGCTGATTGTCCCTTTCGTAGAGCCAGTCTGAAATTTAGAAAGATTTAACAGAGATTAACATTTGGCAATTTGCCCTCGAGATACTGGAAGATTTACACTCTACTCTCGTGTGATTTGGGTGTAGTGGAACTCTCCCTTAAGTAGAGTGGAACTCAAAAGAGTTAATTTCATCATGTAGATCCTTTATCACCATTACTCTGGCCAGTCAGCACCCGGTGTATAAAACATTATACACGTAAGCAATTAATTCTCGCTGTACCGAGCTCTTTACAATTGTAAAATGATTTGGAAGTTATCAGTCGACAGTCCTTTTCTCACCAGACTCAAACTCATCCATTTTCACCAGCCGTCTTCTGAAACTCACTTCATTCGGGTTCCGTCAATCAACAATTCCTATGTTGCGGATGTGTGTGATGTGTGTTGGAGAGGAATTGAAGGTTTGAATTATCAGAAGGCTTAAAATTGTGTGTGTTCAATAATCTTCCATCCACAACAATTAATACAAGGCATAGAATAATTATTCAAAAACATAACGTATTGTTTCAAAACGTAACAATTGAATTTATTAATATTTGATATACATGCATGAATACTGAGTGAAAAGGTTAGACAGAGTTGTGTCTCTTAGACTAGGTAATATTTGTACCTAAGTTCATAAAGTGAAAGTAATTATTAAACTGTAGTTTAGAAGAATAAAGTTTCTTTAGCATGTTTGGAATTGTGTATTGTACAAGTTGGTAAAAGTTCAGAAGAGATTTCAGAGTTTGTACTTGCGTGAAAGTTTGTAATGGTCTTTAACGTCTGACTGCATTAGTTAAGACGGGAGTTCTTGAAGATTACATCTTGGCAGCAAGGAGAAATATGAATGAAAAGAAACAAGAGGGAGTTTACACGTGTTCTGTTTTTATAAGATAGTGTATCACGTGGGAGGCTCCGAGCATATTGAGCGGGAAAACAGATTTGTCACGTGCAGGCGGTTTGATTGGTCGGAATTGACCAATAAGCAAGCTAGATTGAAGGTGATTAACCAATGAATATTTTATATATTTTGTAAGATTGTGATGGTGAAAATTACAACAGGAATAGTGCATTTCCTAGCAGGGGTTAATTGGCTTGTTGTGGAAGATTCCACACCTACACTACGTCATTCTGACCTAATCGTGAGAGTTCACAATCACAACCAGCATCACCCTGACCGACTTGTAAACCTTATCACAAACTCAAATGGACAACAACCTAATCGAAGACTCATTTATAAGCATCATCAATAAATTTATGTGCTATTGTTATTTTAATTTTGCATTCTTTTTCTTAGTTTCCACCAAAATACATATTCTTCACCATTACGCTAGTGATTTCATCAATTTCACAAATGCCAAGAAAAATGTGTCTATATGAAAACCATAGTCAAATTAAGGTGTCTTTTTTACCGGAAATAAAATATTCTGTGTTTTCTTTTTAAAATATAAAAGAGATACACGTCCGTTTAAGAAATATTATTAAAATTATTAAAACAAACAGAAACCATTGTTTAAATATGCTGAATTCAAAGTAAAAGTAAATCTTTCGAGTGGGCTATGAATTCACATATCCAATTCTTTTATTCTTCCTGTTTATGAAGGCAACAGAGAATTCTGCGTTTCTGTGAAAACAAAAAATAAATTTTAAAAAAGCCGCCTCTGGACTGTATTTTTCAACAATTAAACAAAGCCGCGGTATTGGGTGAAGCACTGCGCTTGTCCTTTGACAGAACCATCACGAACTCTTTTTTTTTTAACTTGCTACAAACGAACATCATCATTCAAAAAAAAAAAAAATAGAAAAGAAAATCTAAACTTTTCCCTCCTATTTGGTTAATAAATTTATTTTTATGGATGCACAAGACGCCTTAGAGAGAGGGCGTTTGTCATTTGGTCTCCAGTCAAACGTATATCGCAATGAACGCAGCATACCAATACCCTACCAAGCGTATGTAATAATTCTATCAAATCGACTCTTCGCAAAATTAATTCTTCTCTGGAATTTACGAAAAAAGACATCTACGCACATCCACATTCATTCACCCCTTTAGTATTCTTTCTATTTAGTTTGCTAAGGCAATAAAATATATTGTTATTAATTAAACATAATTATTTGTATATTCATTCTTATTATTTGAGGAATTACCTCATTACCTACAATTTAATCATTCTATCGTTGCCATTCCATACAAATGTATTTCAAATTCCATAATAAATATGCATTTCGTTTATACTGTTGTTGAATTACCGGCCCTGATAATAATTGCAGTCGGCGCGATTTTTTGTAAGGCTTAGCCTATTCTTCCTTTGACTTTGGGAGTGTTGGGTTTGTAAAATTTGTCTGCTCCTATATAGAGAGATTGGTCACATGATCTGTTTATATTTCTGAGATGAGGTATTATGTACATTATTTACATTATTCGGACTATTGTCCTCATCTTTGTCGCCATATTTATTACAACGTTGGATGTCAGTTTAACAGGAGATAACTGATAACTGACATCCATTAAACATGACACGTGGAACTAGAACAGTCTACCTCAGTGAGCGAAATAAAGGGTTAAGTGCGACATTCCAACCACCTGAAGAAGGCCGGAGCGTACAACGTCCGAAACGTTGTAATAAATAAGATGAGGACAAATAGGACAATAGTCCGAATAATGTAAATAATGGTCACATGATGTTAAGCGGTCTCTCATTGGTTAATAAAACCACGTGGGTTTAGAAAAAGCTGACCACCGCGAGAAGCAACCGAACCTACTCCGAAGCAATACGCAAGAAATTCTCTCCGCGGCCGACATTAACAGTCGCTGAGGATTTTAAACGTACAAGTTATCTAGCCCTATTTCACTCAACCAGATGGCTAAGTCCGCCTCACATATTCTGTATATATAAGATAGGACATTGTTGTGTTTATGTTAACTATTGTATTCATGTTTAGGTGTAAATAAATATCTTTATGTTGATAAAGTCTTTTTTTTTATTTGTGCCAATCCCAAAGTAAAGGGGGATTAGCGCAATAGGAACAACAACACGTGCGTTTCGTTTCTCTTCGATAAAACACGTGTCATGCAAGTACACATCAGAGACACCAAATGAAGATGGTGTTAAACAAGAACTAAACTCCAACGATGATGTTCACGTCTTTCTTTTACTCTACTGCAAACATGTTTTGTTAATACATTTATTAGTTACTGTTTGTTTAAATTCTATGTCTCGTGTCCTTTTCACCTGATTAGCCCGAATCTGCCAAATATTATTTTTGCAGGAGAAATACTAACAGCACAGTTATAATACGATCATTCTTTCCGTTCCGTAACATTGAATAATTTTTAAGTTTTACTTCTTATCTCTGACATAATGTTGTTTAAGTTTCTTTTTATTGCTTCTTGCCTTTTAGTGTCTTGGCTGTAAAGTATCATCACCAGTTATCGAAGAAGACTATAAAATAATCTCAGCTTGTTTTCAAGCCATTCGGGGACAACTTAATACAAATACAAATGATTTACAGTCGACTTGAAAAGTGTCATTACGCACGAACATACATACATACAAAAATACAAATTACATACAACGTCAAGCATTCATTGGTTAATTAATCACCACTACGTTATTATAGGCAATTTACAAATCGCAGTAATGCGACAATTTTGTAATCGCTCTATTCTTAAGTAGTTAATTTTGTGCAGTTTTGGAAAGAATAATTTTTCTCGCGCAACGATTTGGAGCCTACAGTTGCTTATTTAAACCAATATTTTTCTTAGCCCAATTAGTGAGAATTCAACTGCCAAACGAATCCACGACAGTTGAAACCATGCGCCAACTTTCTCACTCACATGCTGAACTTACCTTGTACAAACTCACATAAACTCTTCTTACACAGCAATACCTTTCAAGAACAATCATTACAAGAGATTCTCAAGAACATTCTTACAGTGAACTTTGAACCAAATGACTATTTCTCATTGGACACTAAAATAACAATTAAAGAGAGACAACTCTTGTTTATTTCAACCTTTTCTTACTTAAATGCATGCTTTCCTTCACATCGTTGTTTGATATTGTACATCTTGTTAAATACATATTTTATGTGTAACAATGTCTTTTTGTTATCCTTTTTTGCGTGAACCTTGTTTCTTAATCTAAAGTTAAATTAATGTGAAGTCCGCCACATCATCATCTAAAAAAAGGAATTTTAATGTTAGAATATTTCAGATGTTTGAAATTAAAACAAATGACGAGACCTCATACCGGGATAATCGTTCTGATGTCTGTATCGGATTCTTTTCGCCTCTTCGAAGAAGGGTTTTTGCTGTTCCCAAGTCATACTTCGCCATATGTTGCCCAGGTAAATACTGATTTGGGAGTTGGGGGCTCCGGGAAACATTTGCACCATCACAGGTCGATAAGCACGACCGAACAGCATAAAGGCGTTCATGGGTCGTTTGATGTTGCCGTGTTTATTCCACGGGCTGTTCGATTTGCTTGGAAAATTTGTACCTGAATTGAAAACAGACAAAATAAAATAAGAAACGGACTTTTGAAAAATAAATGATTGCAACATCAATCTTCTTGTTTTTGTCCTGTGAATGGCGATATAAACTATATCCTTCAGTAAGGCCTCCTATCAGGGGATTGGAGCTTTTGCGGAGCGTAGAATTGCCTCTTAATTGCTGTCGTTCCCAGTTTCACTTAGCCCGGTGTGGCATCACCTGTTAGGGTCCCAACTATGGATAAATAGTGAACCCACAAATAAAAATTAAAACACAATATATGAAAGTACATTTTTATAGTAAAAATACCAACAATACATTTTTATAGTGAAATTACCAGCAATATATTTTTGTAATAAAATGACCAACAATATATTTTATAGTAGAATTAGCAACAATAGATTTTTATAGCAAAATGACAATCAATATATTTTATAGTAAAAATTGCCTAAAAAGAAAAAAAAACAAAAAGCAATCGGCTATGATTAAACCTCATTTTTTTGTCAGGAGAAACAAGTTTTCCACGCCTTTTTTGATTTTGGAACATTATTTGGTAAAAATAAATGCAGCTAAGTAATTATAATTTAATCACGAAATAATATCATTCTCTTGAATTAATTATAAAGTCTGAATTAATTATAAAGTTTGAATTTTCATATTTAAATTTCGGTGCTCAATAACCCATAGAGGTGTTGATATGCCACTAAACCAAAACAACAAAGCAACTTTTCCTGTTCATAAAAAAGAATTATTTAATTGCACTGGCAATTATTATTAATGGAAGCGTTGACAATTATTATTAAAGTAAATATTACCAATTATTATTAAAGAAACTATTGGTATTTATTATTAAAGGAAATACAAGTACTTATTATTAAACGAAGGTTTGACAATTAATTTTAAAGAAACCATTGACAATTATTAATGAAAAAAAGTATTAGCAATTATTGTTATTAAATGCATCGTGGACAGTTAAAGAAATCATAGGCTATTATTATTAACAGATGAACTAGCAATGTTTATTAAAGAAAGTATTATAAAAAATATAGGTTATCTCCCTTTGGTAAATAACACCTACTGATATTAAGAATGATAATAATGGGTAAGATCCAAAATTAGGCGTCAAATAGAATTTCGGCACCAAGGTGGAGGCCGAGAAGACTACGAACGGGACAGACGCGTTTTCAGCCTGCCCCAAGAACAGGTAATACTAGCCACGAGCAAACTTGAATGATGCTAGAACAAGCAGCTATTGGGAAAAGATATAAGCAGAACAGATAAGAAGAGTTTCCTATTTCACGCAAACACGTGTTTTGGATATCGTCCCCGACTTTTAACTGCTAAATAAAAGAATACGTTTTTAACAATCCTCTATTCTCTTTCTCGTTATGTAATGCATTTCTTATATAAAGTAACTTTTCAAACTGTTCAATTGTGTCATCTTTGTTCATCAAGCCACGACTCAGTTTGGGGAGTCGTTAAATTTCCCACATTTTGCTAAAACGTTTTTGCAGTAAGCAATTTTGCCCACCATATACACAATTTTGGTAAACAAAAAAAATCTATGTATATGTCTGTGGCTTGGTCGGGGCAGCGGCCTGCTGTCTTTGGTCAGGATCGATCCTGGTATCGGAGAACAAGCCGTCAGCCCACACTTGTCGGTTGGGTTTGACACAGCAGCTGGTCTTTAAGTTGACCTCTTCAACTATGACCTCTCTTACCCACATTGTGATTTTTGATCATAAGAGAGTCAAGTTAAATTATCACTGTTGTATCTCAACCAAGCTAAACCAAGGAGCTGAATACGCACATAAAATTGAAAATAAAATAAACAATCCTCAAATAAGCCACTAGATGATATTTATATCAAAATAATTACAGTCTTTTTTGTTTTCTTTTTCCAACCTGTTTCTAATATTTGGCGACGGAACGAAAATTTCAGCTAACTCCTCTAAAGATGGCCAGACTTGACAACTGGATTTCTTCAAGTACTGGTGATTGTACTTTCAAGGACGGCACAGGGATATCACAATTTTTCTTCAGTGACAACTGGATTTAAATTCAAGTACTGTTGATTGTATTTTCAAGGATGGCACAAGGATATCGTCGGAGTCTTTCTTCTTCAGCAAATAATTATTATTATAATTATTATCATTATTAGGTTGGCAAAACAGCATAATGGCAAAAAATCTCTTAACTCCCCGTCCGCAACTACTGCAACTCGCCACAACTCCGGACCGCAACTCTTTTAGCCCCCGTGGGCGCTTGTATTTATGGTTGTCCATTCTGAACTGGTATGGAGAAAGGTGCATAAGGGGGTTTTAGGCAAATATCCTAAAATTCGACCAGTATCCTTCCTTCGTTCTCTGTTTCACACTTCCAATTTTGGAAGATCCCCCCTTCTTCGGGAGGAGCCATTATATGACGTCAGTTATCCTGACGTCTCCCCCTGCCTTCAACAATTGCTCATTCTGCCTTCACAATTATAATTTTTTCCAGGGAAATTTTGGTTGATAATTTTCTCAACATGTAGACATTGACACCTTTCAAAACTCGACTGTAGCCCCTGACCCCAGAATCTGCCAGCTGTGTCTCGTCGGACAGTAACAATTGTATTTTGTATTTTTTTCAACAGAATTCGTTCTCAATGCCCTGGCAAAATGAGTCTCTTTCTGATAAAAAAAAACAAAATAAAATCGTTTTTTAACCCTTTTCGTCCGTACACCATGTTAAATATTGTCACATCGTGAGCAATTTGTTGAACACATAAAACAATATTGTTGGCACGATGACAGATTTGAAAGAAAATATCTCCTGGTCTGCTGTCCTTTTTATATATGAAAAAAAAAGTAATTTTTTGCCTTCACCGTTTAGTGAAATTAATTATTATGGTGCTTTTTATGTTCAATTCTTTTCCCTTTTACCTTGTAAATTAACTTCCCAATTCTTGCTGATATTATGCCGTCTTCCCAAGTTTCTTTGCCATCTTTATATGCTTTAAAGAAAACTTTATCGTCGACCTTAAAACTTTCAGTGTCGAATTGGAATTGCTAAAGCAAAGATAAAAACTTATGGGATTCTTTTTTAAGAAAGGAAGAAGCCATCATCGAAAATCTTCAGGGTGAAATTCGAGCTTTGGATAGTAAAATTAAAGAGATTTGTATCAAAACCAACCTCGATTTAGAGAAAAGTGATTTTATGGCTGAACCGGGGAACGGATTTGTTTTTCGAGTCAGCGTCTGTAATCGGCTTGCAGATATTGAAGGAATCTGTTCGAGAAACGAGTATTTCCCACGCCAACGAAGCCAGTTCCTTATCCGATAGCCATTCAATGGTCTCAACTCACAAATTCCAGTGTGCTACGTTTAGCGGCATTAATCCTTCTAAATTTGAATTTAAGAATTTTATAGCACAGTTTAACAACTGTACTAATTCCATCAATTCTCACAAAGCAAAGCTGGCCTTCTTAAAAAGTAAAAGTAAACTCGTAAGGCACATCATATTTCATAAGCTACCCCATAGTTTAAGGCGGGAAATCATTCACAAGGTAGGTAGCAGTTATCCTTTCTAAGAGATGTATTTGAAAATTATAATGAAGCTATCCGCACACTGACGAAGAATAAGGCTCTTCCGTGTATAGGAAAAGGATGCTAGAAGTAATAAATACGATGAAAAGGAAAATAATGCAGAATTTCGCCATTAGCACTAATGGGAAGCCATGTAAATTTTGTGCATCATGTGATCAACCCATGGGGACGTGTTCGAAATATTCTTCCTATAAGACTAGAACTGCTAAATGCAAATATTTGTATTTCTGCATTGGATGCTCCAGTCTCAGGCATAAGGATGAAGATTGCTCTGGACTTCAAAATAAATTATTCCTTTCCTGTAAACAATGTTCTTCAAAGGAACATATAACGCCACTATGTGATAATCGTAAGAAGGGGATATCTCTTTTACTCGTCTAGGCGCCAGTACGAATGAAGAAAACAATTTAATGCTACCTATCGTGGAAGTCACATTATATTGGGTCGTTAAGAATGTCTCTATAAACTACTTATTGGACACAAGTAACCAGCGGTTATATTTCTCTAAAGGAATATTAAAGAAGTTAAAATGTCCCGACTGAAGTCTAAATCCTGCAGATTACCAAGTAAAAACTATTGATTAATGAATTCCACCAGCAACCCAAACCTCTAGGGATTAATATCACCATAGGTTTCTGGATTCCTCAAGCTCAGGCAGTAAAGACGGTGTTGAGTAAATGCACCGTTTGCAATACAACAATTTGTCCTTTAAGTGTCCCAGGTTGACTAATCATATAAAGTTCAAAATATGTTTTCAAAATATTCAATTGTCACATCTTTGTTCATCAAGCCACGACTCAATTTGGGGAATTATTAAATTTTCCACAGTTTTGGCATTTATTATTAAAGGAAACAATGACAATTATGATTATTAAAGCATTAGAAATATTATTGAAGTCATGAGCAATTATTATCAAAGAAAGCAATGGCAATTATTAGTAAAGGTGTTGGCAATTATTATTAACGAAAGCATTAGAAATTATTTTAGAATGCACAAATAATTATTATTAATGGCGTTATTGCAAATTAAACGAAGTTTTAAAGGAGGCAGTTATTATTAAATGAAATTTTGGTAATTACAGTGTAACCCGGATATAAGAGACCCGGATATAAGAGAAACCCGGATATAAGAGAGATTTTCTCAGGTCCCAAATTAGAGCCTGTGTTAATGTATATAAAATAGACCAAACCCGGATATAAGAGAAACCCGGATATAAGAGACTTCTTCTCCGGTCCCGACAACTCTCTTATATCCGGGTTACACTGTATTATTAAAGGATGAACTAATGAAGCATTGCTAATTATTATTAAATGACGATTTCTTTTATTTTAATTTTGTTTTATTTCTATCGCAACTCTCGAGTGTGCGGCATGAATCAGAAGAAAAGAAAAAATCCTTTCCAGTTTCGAACTCGCAATTCTTTGTATCAAGAAAGCTTGCCTACTCGATTTTGCAAACATTTGAATTTTATTCTATTTAATTATATTTTTAGTATACCAGGGTAAACATTTCTTAATACAGGCGGTTTGAGTAATAGTTAACGAGACGAGTCTGGTTGATCATTTAGTAAATTCAGTTCACACTGATTATCCATCCCATATGTGTTGCCTTGTGCCAAAGAAAGCTATGCTAATTTCGTAACTTATTTGAAATTAACTGTTTATGTAACCCAGGATAGAACGGGGGCTATTTATTAAATTTTCGTCCAATTTTTCCGTCATCAAATAATCGTAGATACAATTTGTTTTGGTCTTGTGCTCCGTTCATATATAGTAAGTTTTTACGGGGTAGGATTATCAACCATTTCTTTACTTTTTCTTACTTTTTTAACTCATGCAACACAGAAAAGTCTGGTGATAGGGGGAAAATCAAAAAAATGTTGAATATTGAATTATCAACAATGAACAAATATTTTTGGTTGAGAGGCCTGTGTTCAAGCAATTAAAAAATTCACACGTAATGTTGGGTAAGAATATTTTGAAATTTACCTGGGATTTTATGATCAATCTTCAGCTGTGAATCAATTGTTTTCACGGATATAGAACGTTGTCTTCTTCGAAATTTTCGCATGGCTGCTTCCTGATCAATTCTCAGCTGGTGTCCATCTCCATCTTTAGATACGACTGTCTTTTTTGCTTTGGTCTTTCTATCTAAACTAGTCATTTTCAATGTAATCCACGATAAAAACGAGTCGGATTTAGCTCCTGCGATTTCCTATTTGTATCATAAAAATTTCAAAAAAATAATCGTTTCTACCTAAGTGAATAAATACTTAAGTAAATGTATAAACTCGATTGATACCCGTATCGAACTGGAAAATAAAAATTCGTAAAATTCTAATCAAAAAAGGATGTATTGTTTTTATATCGATTCGTTTGACATTGAAAAAAGTCATTACATTTTTTGGAGAGAAGAGAGGTCAAGATAAAACCTCTTCCCATTTTGTAAAATAATACCCATCTATTTAAAAAAACAGGAATTTTTATGAACAGAAAAAATATCCTGTACGACGGTGCCGTTATTCGCAGAAGACCGTTAGCTTACGAAAACGTAGAGACGCCGGCCTTGGCTTCAGAAGATGAACGAATATGGCGCATTTTACGTTTCGATTCAACACGTCAGCAGCGCGTGAAAGTCAAGAAAAAAGAAGCCGCAAACAGTTCAAGAATTGCCCCGAATATAGGAAGTATAAATTCAACAAGGTTTCATTGGGAAACCTTTTTCATGTTTCAGTCAAATGTGTTAAGGGAGGGTCAAATGTGTTAAGGGAGGATCCGTTGTTTGATCATGTGTTCCTTTCTCTTCAAAGATACAAATTGAATTTTGATTTCAAGCAATGGCACAACAAATTTTGCATTTTCAGCATCTGTTTTTAATCTGAATTAAATCACGTTAATGGTTTAAAAATATTTCTTTCAAGATATTGTCAAAGTTCACGGATTTATTTCGAAATGTTATAGCAGCGTTAGGAATTAGTCATAAGCAATGGCGATTCTGAAACTCTGAATGCGAGGGGGGACACTTGGGAGCCGAGGTTTTTCTGCGGAAGAGGGGGCAAATTCAAGCAGTGTCTTTATTTTCATACTACACTACTATTGTATACACAACTTAGGAATGAGTTTTAGTATAAGTATGTTACTTCAGTAAATTAAACAGAATAACTTTTCATTCATAGTAATCTATTCTATTATTGCCCTCTTTTCCACTCTCAAGTTGTTGGACCACAAGAGAGGTTAACTTCAAAACAAAATCAAAGGGTTAATACTAACGTCAACAGAACAGTGTAATTTGTCTGCTCTGATTTTTTTCCTCTACAAAACACTGTTTCAAAGCACAAAAAATAGATGCGAGAAAAAAATAAATGCAAAAATAAAATAATGCAACGAAATCAATCAAAATGTTGAGGGTAATAGAGGCGTACAAAAATCAGCTAAAAAAAATAATCTATGTTTTCGGCAAACTCCGGCCATACGATCAAGAAGCTATTTTGAAATAAGTAAATAATTTAAATAATATAATTTCTCCATGACCCTGAAACAAAACATCAAATAGAGCAGCTGGATTGACACATACCCACATTAAAATACCAAGTTAATGTAAATTATTTTACATCAAAATTCAAATAAATTTACTTCTTAAAGAGCAGAATCAATTTACTCTACTACTAGCTCAAAAAATGTGAGCTTGATTGAACGATTGGACTCGGGTAACCGGAAAATTTGTAGCAGATGGGTTTGGTTATAGGAGTTTTATTTTGATATCTCTAAACTAGAAATACTTTTGTATTTAAACGTAGTCAGAGATATCGTCACCACTAAACTGGTCTCTGTATGTGTCCTTATTTTTCCATTTTTGCCTGATCTTTGCAGATGTGAATATAATAAAAAAAATCTAAATGAAAAAGAAAACACAGAGGGAAAAATACTGAAGATCAAATCTTATCAAAATCAGAGACTGATCAGTTTCATAAATTTTTTAAGCTTAGAAAGGGAGGGGGCAATCGAGGGGCCAGCCAAAATTCGGGGGAGGAATTTGACCCCGTAGAATCGCCACTGGTCATAAGCATAGTTAATATAAGTAATAAACTTTCAATAAGAGTGGGGAAATGTTAAACTACAATTCATGTACATTTTTTATAACAAAATTTTATCACTATATCTTAGCATGGCTGATGCTAACCTCCAGGAGAGAAACTCATTGCGCATTCTCGGTCTAATGTTTGCCATTGATATGAATGAGAATCGAGTCAATTGCTAAATGAAGTTTGTTGCTAGGAATTATGGTGTCTTGTGTCGTGTTAGACAATTTTTTCTCGCCTGAATCTATCTTACACATTTATAAGTCTACTATTCTTCCTTGTATTGAATATTGTTGCCTCATCTCGTCTGGTGATTCTGCTATGTATCTAAAGATTTGATTACTAACAGAAGTGTTGTAGCTCGTCAGAACACGTCAACAAAAGCAGAAGTACTCACATCGACAGCCACTGTTCAAATAAGACAAACTGGATTCATTTTAGCTCGTCCGTCTTTGCACATCCACTTCCGAAACAAGAAAAGAAAAAGTCATAAAAATATTTTCTGACCAAACAGAAAAGATCCACACTGCTTCAATTCGACACCGTGGCAGAAAGTTTCGTCCAAGCTCCCGCCGTCATTTGTCTGTCCCTCAAACATTTTGGCCAAGCATTTGCCGAAAACACCGAATCCCGACGCCACGCAGAGGCGACTGGTATCCGGTGTTAGCAGTAGCAGTCGAGGCCCACTACTCGATCGGATTCACAAAAAAAAAAAAAAAAAAAAAGACATCATTTGAACACTTCTAAAAGCAGCAAAAACCTAAATCAAAGGGAAAATAATGACATAATCATGATGCTGACTTTCCACATTATCTTAAAACAAAATGCAAGGAGGAAACCGATAAGAATACTAGAGAGAGAGAGAGAGAGAGAGAGAGATGACTTGAGAAACCTATTTTTCTGAAAACCGGTTTTAAGAGAAAGATTTTAGAAATTTCAACTGACACCAACGCTAAACTTTCGGTCAATGAACGTCGAATGTTTCCTGTATGGAAAGTCGCTAATCTTACCATTTCAATATTCGAGTAGCCGATGGTTAAATCTTAATTTAGACAGAAACAAAGGGTCAGATGGGAGGAGGGAAGATATGTTGGGCCAGTCTTCCAAACAGCAGACATGTTTGCTAGAAAAATCAACATTTGAAATTCTGATTCTAAAATTCTGACCCAGGTTTGAATTCTGACCTTTGACATTGGTGACAAATATGCAATTAGTTGAACAACGTATCATGTTGTATTCTTAACTTGGGTGCAATCATTTTAACAATATTACTGCTCCACTGAAGAAAACAAAATTCCAATTGTTCAAACAAGCAGCTTTACTAGTTGAATATTTGCTTACTTTTTCAAAATAAGTAAATTGCACTAAGAAGGAAGAATGGGGCCATTCCTTCATAATAATTATTTATTTTAATCTGAAACGAATATATCTTTACCTGATTTGTTAAAATCAGTTGATGGTCAAATCAACAATCTGTACAACAGAAGTGCAGTATTTTGTGTTTAATCTGAATAAAATAAAAGTTATTTATTTATTTATTGTTTTCTGTGATGGAAATATGCAAGCATTGCTTTCTGTTTTCGCTCTCGCACTTACATGCTCTGGTAGCAGACAGACTGAACAAAACCTTTTTGGATAGGTAATGAATGTTAGGAAATCTGTGTCGTCATTGTTCATTCAATTCTGAAGCAAATGTCAAATGAAAAATGACAGGTAAGTCTTACGCGAGGTGACATCGGAAAGATAAAGTCAAGTCATTAGCTGCGTCATCAAAAGATGGAAATGGTTTGATTGATTTGTATAACACCTATCCTGACCCCGCTGGATTGATGTACTCGACAAGATCGGCCGTTGGTCCAGTCCTAGTCCAGTATTACAATTTCAATCAAAGTTTCTCGTTCACAATGTCGATTCGATTTCACTTTCCAGCCACGTTGTGATCCTGAAAAGCAATTGACAAATCGTAGATCCCGGAAAATTCAGCTGGTCTACCAGCAAGTTCGATGGGGCGAGACTCGGACCAAGCGGAAAAATCAAATATGAACGAATCGATTCGAGTCCAAAGAAAAATTTATGTTTATGTATATAAGGAAGAAATTGGTACAAAAAGAATGCTTCTTTTACAAGTAAGTAGTGTATATGAAATAAAGACCAGAAAAAAAAACAATACTGCAAATAATTTTGAAAGGAGAGAAGTAGTTTTCGAGTTCACCCTTTTTGTTCTTAGTAGTTACCGTAATTATTTCACTCTCTGGATATAAGGGTATTCACTGGCAGTATTGCGCCAATATTGAAGATAACTTGAGTTCACTTCCTCCCTTATTACAACAGTAAGCGAATGCTTTCTTTCTCTCTCTCTCTCTCTCTCTCTCTCTCTCTCTCTCTCTCTGTCCTTCCCCCCTCTCTCTCGACTGCTTGTCAACTCGCTTCACCCAGCTCCAATCGACTTCAACATTCGATTTTGACTGTTTGTTTTCGCACAAACACTGCCCTTAAATAAACATAGTTGTAGCGACAAAAACCCGGAGTGTTGGTAAACTTAGAATACAACCTGATTACTGACCTTTTCCCCATCATGATTAAATGAACAGTCTTTTCTTAATCGGTATTCCATAGGTCATATAAACACTGTTGTTTAGATATTTTCTATTACGAAGCACAGATTCTCTGGGCAGAAACTTCACCACAGATTATTTTCCTCATCTATAAACAAAATTCTATATTACTATAATTATTAATATTCCAAGGGTGACCATTACTCTTTGCTACCTGTTTTTTACGGCTTATCAACCCTTTGTGGCTTAATTAAAGCTGAAACATATTTTGAATTGTAACAATAATTATTACCAGTGAATATTGCATTAACAATTTTTTTGAGAATAACAATCATTTCTCCAGATAAAATTCCTAGTATTTAACCCATAGCTGGGGGGGAGAGGGATTCATACCTTTCCCAAATGTATTTGCGCGCAAGTGAATATAATGAACCTGACTGAAATTCGAACTCTGCTCTCCAATTCCCCAATCCGAGCAGCTATCCATTATGCAATATGAAAATAGAAGTTTTCCTATACTACGAATTAGCTCCACAGGTCCCATCTCTTTTTTTGTCGATGGATAAATGAAGAAAATAATTCAAGACTACTTTTGGGATTCTACTGAATTCCATGGTTGATTGTCATAGTATAATTCCTAAAGATGTTATATGCGATGTTGATGAAAGGATTTTTACTTCATGTTGTTCTTTGGGCCAAACCAACATCTCAAGATGTGTGTAATTGTTACATATTTCATCAAATAAAATATCATTTTCTAGTTATACAACTGTGTTTGGCGATTTCAAAGTAGTTCCTTCCACAGTGTCAGCAAAGCAAACTACTTCCGATATTTTAGTTTGACTTATATTGAAAATAATCACAGATCAAAATGCATTGCTTGGGAATTGCTTCAACAATTCCCGCCTCCATCAGACAATGTTTCCAGATGTTAGTTGTAAGAATGTTGTCATCAATAGATATGTTTATATTATGCCACAGCAATCCTGTAAACCTTGCAACATTAAGTCGCTTTGGCAAACACCAGGAAATGCAAGACAGCACATCTTATTTCTACTTGGCATTTTTTTTAACAAATCTTACGAAATAAATTGATTGAATCAAAATATATTGTGCAGATGTTTCTAATGCTAAACATGGAAAATTGTTGATTGATGTAGTACTATTGTACGGAATCATTAGCAAAGGTTTTCGATTGAAATGTAATTCAAATAGACGAGTTGGTGAAAGAGTTATGTTGCATGTTAGTTACAAACAAGGAAGCAAAAGAAAAAATCGGAGGAATTTTAATAGGATATTCCACTATTTACTAAGGGAATATCCTGAAAAAATCAACTCAACTGCATTTTTTAAACTATTAAAGACACTCTTTTTTGTGACTGAATCGGTCTTAACGTACGCTGGTCAATGCGATGGATTTTCTTATAGTAGGGGAACGCAAGTTCGAATCCTATCGACGGATACATTTTCTTTATTAAAGATTCTCGAGGAACACAGAACAGTGTATAATGTATATACTAATAAGAAATAAAATCGAATTATGGATAAAAATAAATCCATTAATTCCTTTAAAAGGTTTACTTTAATAAATGTATAAGGCTATGCTTTGGACGCCATCTTGTAAAAGAAACTTTGAGTTGTCAAGCTGTGGTAAGTCTTTATTATGTTATGATACACACTTGGTACTACCAAATACTGTGCAAAAAACCTATTGAACGATTAATGAGTGTTTTAAGGATTTACGGTGGCCATCTTGTACGCCATCTTGAAAATCATAACTTTCTGATTGTAAAATTATGGCAAGCATTTAATATATTGCCAAACAAAACTAATACATTAAAAAACGTGAAAAACCTGCTTCAGGATGTTATGTACTGCGTATGTTTGCAAGAGTAACAAACGAAAACATCAAAATATTGCCTGTGGGCGGGAAGGAAAGGAGACAATATAAAATGACCTGTATTGCCAGTGTAATGTATCAAAGAGGAATGTCATTTGGGGGGGGGCGAGGAAAGCGACATGGAGGATTAGAGAGTTGATTGCTTTGAAGCTTGTGTGCCAGGTCGATTGATTAGGAGGCCCGCTGGTGAACCCCGTCAACTGCATGGGTACTGCTTTGAGTGTCGCCGAGCGGGTAGTTTTAAACAGTAAGAGCGTATGACACGTGACTCGGTGTTTTTTTTTTTTGTTTTTTTTTGTTTTGTTTGTTTTTTTGTTTGTTTTTTGTCAATCTTTTGTTTCAACGGCAATGTTCGTGACTGGCTTCTAAGTTTAAATTGTATTTTATATTTTCTGGTATTTGTTTTCTGATCGCGATACTCGGAACCCCTGCGCACAGAGCGACATTTTTTTTTCTTTTCGTATCGTTCACATTCGGACAACATGTTTTGGTGTGGAGTGAATCAGAAGGAAGTCTAATTTAAGGAGAGTATAAGAAGGATAAATAATAAACGAAAATTTATGGAGGACATATTGAAAAACACGACGTGAAAACTTGGGTACTTTTAATATGTTATTTCTCAATATATTAGGGAAATATTCTGGGAAGGGATATGCTCCTTACCATCATTTATTTCCAAGTTAGACGCTCATACGCGGTTTTGCTTTGTCCTTGTTCAGTGACTCATTTAGATGAGTAGCTTTACCTTTGTCGTTTTAGTCTCTAATTTAAAGACCATCAAATGCAACATACACCTGAGGAGAGACAAAAAATAAATGAAAATACTAGTTCTCCAAATGATTAATTAAATTATACGTGACCTTTATTGCATCTGCCTTGTGACTGAATTGGTTCTATATTTCCCATCAGTGCCATAGGTTCATGTTTGGGTTTAGTTAAAAGTCAGAATTTTGAATGCTGGTATTCAAGGCAAATAGCATTTCTTCCACTTGGAAGATTAGAACATTACCAACTCTATATTCCAAAGGACTCCTCCATAAAGCCTTGTGCTAGACTAAACTAAACGGAATAAATATCAGTCTGATTTAGCTTGCATTATAAGCGAGAGAGAGAGAGAGAGAGAGAGAGAGAGAGAGAGAGAGAGAGAGAGAGAGAGTAGTGTATATCACACCTGGGTCAAAAGTTAATGTTTGAACTTAGATAAAAGTTAGAGTTTCAAATGCGCATTTTAAAGACAGACAGACATGACTACGGCTTTTGGTGCAACACAATTTCTTTACACTCACCTGGGCTATGATATAAGCTGAGAATAATTCTTGTAGATTCTATAAAAGCTAATTTCTTTACCAGTTGTAATGGTCAGTGTTTCCACATAGTTTAAAAGTTTGGTTCTTAAATACCCATTTTCAAGGCAAACGGGTGAAAAATTGGTGCAATACAGTTTTACCTCATCCATTTGCCCTTGTGCTGTTCTAACCTAAGCTTAGAAAATATAATAATTGACCGGTTTTTACTTATTCTTAATTTCAGTCCCAGACGAGTACGTGTGATTTTTATTACGTTAGCTCGTCTTTTTGAAATTCTACTTTTGAAATCAAATCTTTTATCTAATTTAACATAAATCAATCAGTTGCACAAGATTCGTCTTATCTGTTTAGAGTGAAAGTTTTACATATCAAATATAAGTTCTACTTAGAGTTAACCTTATTGTCTGTGGAAAGTTACAGTAATATTTTTTCTTAAAGACTTCACATTTAAAATTGTATATTGTATGCATAAAAAGTAAAGTGTGATTGTAATCTAACGTGATAAAGGATTAAACTCTCTTACCCTAGACACACCCACACAGCTACCATGGTTGCAATAGTGATGATGTTCTAACAACCCTTATAGGTTACATTATTTATGATTGGGATTATAAAATATTACTTCTTTTCTAAGGAGAAAATGTTTTATTATTCTCGGCTTATTTCAACCTCTTTTAGTAAAACAATAAAAAATAGTTTTATAACGTGATGGAATTTTTAAGGAACTAAGATAAAATAATTATGTTTTTGCTTAAAGGTCAAACAGATGAAAAGGGAATTTTATGATTTAGAGAAGTGAGAGATTTAAAAAGCCTATCTTCGTGCTGGACAAAGTTCACTGTAAGGAAGACGTACATGTTTGGAAAATCAGCATTTCAAATGTTGGATTTAATCTAGACTCACACAACCATTTTAGCCACCAGGCTATGCATGAGACTGGAATAATAGAGATGTTTAGTTATGTTCTTAGCTTTTATGATCCTAGACGAAAAACATTCGAAATGACACTTCATCATTTCCTGGATGACCTTATTTAACTTGTTCAAGATGTTCAAGATGACTTGTTTTGGTGGGTTATCCTCTAATTTGCATATTTACTTTGGTGATATAACAACTCATGAATTATCGTACAACATTGTACTTTATGTGTAGATCGATATATTAACATTTCATACACATTTAAATTATTAAAATATTTTAACACATTTATGTAAATATTACAATTATGAGATATCGTGTCGTACATAATTGTTAATTTGTATCAAAATAAAATCGTTTTTGGAATTGTTGGTGGGGATAGATTCATTGAGGTCTAGATGGGTCATTGAAGTCTAGATGGGTCATTTTGAGAAATAATCACCAGCTGGTGAAACGACTTACATCACGTGATACATTTCTTACCCTTTTACATAAATTATAGCTAAGTCAATGGCAGATAATTAATTTTTGTAACGCTAAAAGTAACCAACAACAAAAAAAATTGGATGGTTAAAAAAAAAAAGTCGTGACTTTATTTCTAAGGGACCAAAATCTAGGAGAGTAAAATGTAATTTTGTGCAAGTGAAACTGTAAAACCAACAAACCAAATGTGTAAATACGGACGAAATAGTTAAAAAGAATCCATTCAAAAATAGTGAAGAAATAAAATGTTCTTGGGAAATTCAAGTTTGGTAAAAAAAACATTAGAGAGCTAGTTCTGATTCATGTAACTAAACTGGAACTTTAGGTCCATGTAACATGGCGACTAAACCGCAAAGCAGCCTATTTTGACACGTGCGGCACTCCATGTGATGGATAAATTATTAGAGTGTCCACGTCCAGTCAGCCCAAAAAGTAGTCTTCAGCCTGTCCAAAAAGATATTCTGGTCTACATTTTAATACGCATAGTAAAGTACGTTGGGTGTCTTTTGAGGTTCTTGAAGAGACCTCTATAAAATGGTTTCAGGTTGTGTTTGACTTAGCAGTGTCATGTATAAAAATATATTTACAATAGTTTAGAGGTTTTGCTATGTACGCGGATATTGCACTCTGCGCAGAGGGTAGCTGTATGCCAAGTTCGTCATCCTGGCTGATAGACGAAAGAAATGAAATTCATGACTTTCTGTGAGGTCGAGAAGAAAAATTGTCCATAAAGTCTGACCCGGGTGCTATATGCCATTGCGGCAGACGAACAATGAATGTCACCCTTCACGACCATACGAAATTACAGAAGACGAAGGGAAAGTACTCCAATTAATCAGACTGGTTCAACATTGCTCTCAGGTTTATCTTCAAGTTGCGGTAGAGCCCCCCTCACACAATGGCATTTACTTCAAAATGATAGTCATATTCTGTTACTATTCCAAGACTTCACTAACCGACAGAATAAATTGCCTGTAGTAACAACAGTTGGGACGCTAAAACAACACACTCATCCAGAAAGTAAACATTTTGCCGTAGTATATGCGGAAATCTGGTATGAGGAAATCTTGGCGCCAACGAAAAAAAAAAAATAATAAAAAAGACAATCAATACATGTTAGTTAACAAATGAGGTCGGATCCCATAATGTCGACATGAATAGAAAAAAAAAAGAATTAGGAAATATGCGAATGTGTCTTCCAATTTTAGCATTTTGACTTTAAATTCAAGTCTTTGTCCAAAGGCAAATATCCAACTTCATGAGAAGTTAAACAAGTTTGATGAGGGCATTAACACCAGGACGAGATAACTTATACAGAAACAAAGTTATGCTGTGAAGATTCGGGAACAAAGGGAAGTAGTCAACCGCTGCTGGAAGAAATCTGCAACAGAATTAACACTCCCTAAGAATTGACTTAATTTTCTCGTCGTATTAGATATATAAAATTAGAAATAGCTTTTGCCATTGAAGAACTACTAAACGAATTAGTTTAATGTTCGATATGACATCGGATTTATCAAATTCACATTTACTTGACCCGGCAACCACTCTAAATTGTTGGAAACGCTTAGAAACGACCTGTAACTGTTGGAAGAACTGGCTGTAACGACAATGATCCACATAAATATAAACAAAATGTAAATTGTGCAACACACATGGTCAATGAAACTCTGAAAAGACCGCGCTGCGTTCCTTAGTCAGAACGGAACGCGCAAAAGCTTAAACAAACCAGAAATGGCAGTAATAGAAGTCTTGGGAGTATAATGCGGCTGTACCGAAATCCGGTGGTCGCCTCTGATTAGGTCCAGGCTGTAAGAAGCTGTAGATTCATTGGTAGTAATATGGCATGCAATGCTATGAAGAAATGTTTTCTTGGAGGAGGAAGACTTATTAATGATAAAAAAAAATATATTTAAAACCTTATGAAAAAACAAGATCCTTGTGAGTATAGCGACAGTGGGGCATAATGGGAAGACATAAGAAATATGACCGATGGTCTTATGTGAATCTCAGGATTTACCAAACAACGTTTGTCTAAATCAATTAAGAGACGATATCTGTAAAAATCATCATCCAATATGTACATGAAAACCCCGTGTAAAGAGTTTAAATTCAGAGATAAGCACTTCTGTCCATAAGTCTGTATGGGAGATATGTTAACGGCCTGCAGGGAAAATTTACAAGGTTTTTCATTCCATCTGCTTTAGTATCAGGAATGAAGCTAATTTGAGCAAAGCTGTCTATAAAAACTGGCATCAATTATATTCTCACGTATAAATAAAATACGTCAGATTCTCCATAGAGTTGTCACCGGCTGCCAGCTTGAGGATTTCATTGGGACTTTTCAGAATCATTGAATGTGGTTTAGTTCAACTCATTTTTTTCATTGATTTTGATCTGTGAAACGTGCAGCTTTCTTGTGTGTCGATTATGCTTTGGAATATTGTCAAATATTGTTATGGAGGAACATGAGCATCCCTTCTCATGTTCAGATAACTCAATCAGTAGGTCAACCATAGATATTAAGAGCTTTTGAGAATCTTTAACCAGGGCATAACATTTGATAAACTTAAGTTTCTATAGACATATGTTCCGAGAGATGAGAGCCTGTGGGAAATTCAACAGGAGTTCATGAAGTACAAAGATTGGAAAGAAAGAATCCCAACAACACAGAAATACAAATACCAAACTTGACATGTAGAATGTCTTCAGATTTGACATGTCTACACATGGTTCCATTTATTTAGATATTAAAATTTAAAAAATGTTTTTCCAAACAAATTGAACTGTTGCACTTGAGTATCATAACATTTTAATAACTAAAGGTTGTACTGAAATTTGAAAATTTGCCTTGCATTGGTTGGAATTTCATCTCATTTGAGCCCAAGGATTACGGACATTAATTTTCAAGCTAAAAGAATCCCTCCTCGGGAAAAAAGATTGATGCAACATAATCTTCCTTCACATTGCCATAAACCTTTATGCAAATGTAAGCTAGCTAACTTATTCATATTGAATATGCTTAAAACAACATTTTAAGCGCTAGTTCCTTCCCACTTAAATGATGAGATGTAACATAAATTTCCTTACTATTTCATATGGCCTTGTGACAGAATAAGTTAAACCCTATAAATTATCTCTCTCCTATATATATATATATATATATATATATATATATATATATATATATATATATAGTGTATTTAGGCAGCAATCCCTCTTTTATACATGTTTCATTTTTTTTCTGAACATAAAGTGTAAAAACTGTCCAAAAGTTCTGCATGTCCGAGCGATTTTTGGCTATACTCTTATCATTATCAAGGATGATTTTATTTTTTTTTAACTGGGCTATGTTATGTATGTATCTAGAGCTATAGGAATGTTTTATTTTCTAAACACGGTCAACACATTGTAGTCGTGTTCATAGTTAATGTTATTGAGTGTTGGATTTTTCATTTTATTATTAAAGTTTCCCTTATTTTGAAGTTTATTACATGTCAATGAGGTTATTATGTTTGTATTTTCTACTGGTATGTTTCGGATGGAGTCTGGTAGGTTTTTGTGCGTGTTTAAATGGGTTCTAATGGAGCTGTGGTCGAATAGGTGTAACATAAGTCGTCTGGATAGGCATGTAGTAGTGTGACCGATGTAATTATTTATCAGTTTGGTTTGATCGGGAACGTAAATTCTTAATGGACATTTGAACTCGTAAATAATGTTTGTTCTTTGTAGTTTTGATTTAATATATATATATATATATATATATATATATATATATATATATATATATATATATTTATTTGTTTGTTTTGTGTAAATTGAAAAAAAAAACAAGATAATGGGAAGCTTTCATCCCATTACTTGAATAACAGAAGCTATGCGATATGGTACAAAGATTGAGAGGTAATGGAGTCAATGCATAGGTGTATCTATCCAGACACATTCCAGTTCTGTCCATAAATATCGTATTTGTTTGGAGTGTGGCTGCAGGGGTTTACTGCGGTCTACACTTTATTTCATCCTTTCTTATTGGGTTTGTAAATCTGGCTAGTATTGGTATAAGTGGTGTTCCTGGAAATCAGCCAAATGTTCTCGGAATCAGTTTTGGGTGAAGAATGAGGACGACGTTATTTTATTGGAACAAACTATTGTCACAAGGAAACATGGCAAATATAAGCAGGTGAAAATGGTCTGTTACAATATCGATGTATATATTACCTGTTAAAAAAGAATCTAATTTCATGTGGTTTTTATGAACGCCATTATTTTGCATACAGGTTGGATTCATATTGTTGTGAAATTTCTTGAGCTTTGCCCATTTGTCTGAAAGAGATGGAAATAATTCATATGACCAGATGACACGTTGCCAATCTTCCACAATTCAATATAATATTCTCTGGCCCAAGTGAAACATAACAGTATCAATAATAGTACCCTTAATGGTCGATAGCTATAAATCTACATGGAATGCAATGTAAGCTCTAGAGTGCATTGGATTGGTAAATGGGTTAATTGGAACTAGCATTAAATTAGGACGTGATTTGATGTGATATACCATTTTTTTTTTTAGTTTTTATCACCTTTGCCAATTGTCTCATTCTTGCATTATATGCGAGAACCAGTCTTTATCTGGTTCATCCAGAATACGCTTATTGCTGATATATCTTTACTACCTCCTAAAGTGCCCCATATTTCTGGTCTCAACACGCCTTCCTGTTTGCACCGCATGTCTACCTCAGTTATACTATCACAGCTACACTACTTCTTTACCTACTATGTTATAAATACTCCATTTGACTGAGTCTATTTCTACAAGTGAGGAAGAGCGAAAACAACCAGAAATACAAATTTCGTTTTTATTAAAGCTTCATCAGATATGAAAAAGATACACACAAACAATTACATATATACGTTATCATCCGAATCCTTCATAGACAAACTAGAATTATGAAACACTTGCCCACATAATTTATATCCACGGACGCTGTTTCATAAGTCAAATGCACGTGAAGTCTACTTAACCAATGAAAATCAAACAACAAAAATAAGAATACCAAAATTTTTCCATTATCTGATGAAGCTTTAATAAAAGTAAAACATGTCAGATTTATAAACGTTTACTATTTATTCTTTATCCTATATATATATATATATATATATATATATATATATATATATATATATATATATATATAAAAGAAATATAGTTTTAAGCTGTGCTATATTGGATAAAGTACCCAATAACAGAGATAGAGCGTACGTAAATATAAAAGTGAACATTGAAGTCAACACTCTGAAGCGATAGGCTGTTTCATGCTAGACGCAATCGTCAATCTACGATTGCGCCTAGCATAAAACAGTTTGTCGCCTCTGAGTGTTGACTTCAATGTGCATTTTTATATATATATATGTCGTTTAAATCCATAATTAAACATATACCCTCATCGATAGAGAATAGAATCAGCATTAACTCCGCTAACAAAGAAATTTTCCAACAACACAGCAACTTTTATAACGCTGCCCTAAAAAATAGTGGATACAAAAATGCTAACATCAATTATAGAAACAATTGTACTAACCCGAAAAAAAAAAAACAGGAAAAGAAAAATCATTTGGTATACCCTTCCGTTCAACCAAATGGTTAGTATTAAGCTAGGACAGAAATTCCTAGCTTTAATTGAAAAACTTTCCTATAGTAGGCTTAGTAAAATATTTAATAAAAATACCCTAAAATTAAGTTACAGCTGCACTGAAAATCTAGAAAGTATAATAAAAAACACAATAATAAAATCCTGAACAAACCCCATGTCCGAATAGTATTAATAAAAACCCTACACTTAAATTAGACAAAAATAGTGAAAAATTATATGATTGTAGGAACCCAGAAGACTGCCCATTAGAAAATAAATGCTGCGTTAAATCTGTGGTATACCAATGTACTATCTCAGCCATTGAGAGTCCTAATACTAATATGATATACATTGGGTCTACGAAGAATGAATTTAAAGCCAGATGGAGGCAGCATAAGTGCTCTTTCAACAATATAAATAAAAGAAATCAGACAACTCTATCTAAATATTTTTGGCATTTGAAGGAAATGAATAAGACACCAAAAGTAAAATGGAAAATTATAAACAAAACTAGAACTTGTAAAACTTGGGATGACCCATGCCCTTTATGCCTACATGAAAAACTACACATTATCAAGTTTCTAAATAATAAAAATTTATTAAACAATAGACATGAGTTAACGGTTTTTTGCCGACATCATCAAATTTTTGCATTGAATAATTAGCATAAAAATTAACAAACAATAAAATAATTTTTAAAATCCATAGTCCTAATAAATAGTTTAAATGCTCTACCAAAAAAGATAACACTTTATGAAGTCGTCAAAAAACAAATGTTAGAGTTTTTATATACACAAAACCCTTTCAGAAAAAAAATAAAATAAAAAAATAAATAAATCTCCATAGACGCTTAACCAGACGAGCCGATGTCTTCTTCCGCTTTAAATTTAGACACCCCAAACTTACCCTGACTTGACATATGTGAATGTAACTGAGATATTGATACAAATTATTAACACCTTACGCCCTTTTCTCTTTAAACAATTGCTCTAGCCGTTACCATAGAAATTTTGATTTTAATAATGAATATGCTTATAAAACACGTAAATTTAAGAAATAAGTTATTCCAAAAAAAAAAAATTCACTTCAAGATGGAACAGAGCTTAGTACTTTAATTCAATCTAATTCTAATAATTATATTGAAGTTTTCGGCTCTTGATTTGAAACATGAGAACTCTTATGTAGCGTGTTGGAATCATATTTTTAAATAAATAATTATATATATATATATATATATATATATATATATATATATATATAATAATTTATACAAATATCAAATTTGTCACTTAGTTGATTGATGCTGTATTCAGCACTTTAACTCCAGAGTTTCATAGAAGAATCGTTTTTGTAATTGTTCAGTTCACTCGTCAGGAGGTTTCGGCAAGTGACTACCATTTTACTCATCTTTCTTTTTTTTATACTAATACTGATGTAATTAATTTTAACCGCTAGTTGGAAGCTCTTATTATTTGTGTTAGGTTGATTCTTTTTTCTCTTGTGTGTGTATGCGCGCGCATGTGCTTGTGTGTATGTGCATATGTCAATTGCGTCAAGATGGATATACCACCAATCAGGTAAGTGACAATATATATATATATATATATATATATATATATATATATATAGATAGATAGATAGATAGATAATATTAGTGGTCAATATATATATATATATATATATATATATATATATATAAAAATTCCCAAGAAGATAGAATCCAGGTAGAACTCAATGTCCAGGACAGGGTAAGAATATAATATAAAAGGCTCAAACACTAATATCCCATGGTTATAATTTATTACATTCGAATCGTAATCACGATCCAAATTCATGAGACCTACAAATTTGTAGGCATGATGAAGTGGGCACTGAAGTTAACACCCAGTGACATTGGCTTACGTTCACATCATGTTGAAACACCAGTTCTTGTACGATCACCGATGTTAAGCAACATGGAGCCTGGTCAGTACTTAGATCGGTGACTACTTGGGAATACCAGGTGCTGTCAGTTCAAATATCCGGGTAGTGTAATGGATAATGACTCTAAATTCTAAATCGGAGAGCCGAGTTCCAATTCACATTGGATTCATTATATTCAATTACGCACAAATCCCTTGGAAAACGTAGGAATCCACATCTTCTTCCCTCAACTATGGGTTAATTAGTAAGACTTGTATCGCTAAATCATTATTATATCTCCCCCACACCCCTGAATTATTAACGCATAAAAATATTTTATGGCTTTAAATAACCTTCAAAGGGCTGACAAGCCGTACAAAACGAATCAATAAAAAACACCCTGTGGCGACAGTCTGTTTCTTGCTTGAACGCAATCTTCAGGATATTTTGGAAAAATTTTTTTCGCTGTTTAGAACGACAGTGGTTTGTGCTTGAAAACAAAACCTGTTTACCATGATGTCATTATATGTACTCTATTATATGCATCAATCATGTACCACTTATTGAGCCCACATCAGTAAATTTGACATATTTCACAAATGGAAAGATAAGATTTTTCATGAAGAATTGTTCACTAATTGTGGGATAGCTTCTGTGCTTTGCAAACATAGACGCCATCTTGATGTAGTCTCAGCTAAGATGGGCAGGTCATCTAATAAGAATGTCTGTAGAGTTCCGAAAATTCAGTCAGTTTCTTGGTGGTCAGCGTAAAGTATGAAGACTCCTTCTGAAATATTTAAGATAGACTCAAAGATAATCTAATATCAATTAGAATGCAACTAAAAAAAAAAAAGAAATCATCCCAAACCATGAAAACTGGAAAATCTTTTACAAACAATAATTATGCGAAAATTAGGATGAAATTGAGAGAAAATCGTGCAACCAATGTGTCAAAGCAAATTCAACTAGTTTGCAATAAATATGGGTTATCTTGGAGATGTTCGAGATTTGTGTTACACAGCAGGCGCAAACATAAACAACAGATGGTGTGAAAATAGTAATTCTTTGACCCACATATATTGAAAACAGTCAGAGAGAGAGAGAAAGAAAGAGAGAGAAAGAGAGAGAGAGTCCATTATCATATATATGTAAGCATCTGTTTATTTCGTGAGATAATCTAGCGCCCAGTTTGGTCAAAGTTCAGTCCTTTGGTGGTGTGACCTCTCCAGGGCGCAGGCCTGAGCGATGGTATATGAAGGCAGTGCGATGCCCAGGCCGCATGGTGTCGTTCTTGGGCGTTCCGACAAGATCCACATAAATGTAGAACTTGGCTGCATGTGTTGCTGGAAGGTTGTCAGTGTTGAAAGCTAATCGTTTTCGGGGTTCCACACTAGATTTTCTGTCTGAATTTATTTCCATTGCCTTTTTCGTGCTTGGGTGTGACTGCAAGGTGACGGTGGTCTAAAATCAGGGTTTTCCTTCTGCTATATGGACTATTTTTCCCGGCTAACGGAGTCCATCTACATAAAGTAGCTGGTTATGAGGCACAGTGGTCCGCTTTCGCTCCTTTTCCGACTTGGAGCTGGACTTTGTTGTCAAAAACTATTGAGACGTATTCCATGCTAGCATTTTATAGACAGTGAGATCTAGTCCACATTACCACCCCTGATTGTGACTACTTTTGGAACATATATAATGTACATGTATAACTATCATATATATATATTACACGTTTTAGAAGCTCCCTAAAAATTATTTTTTAATATAACGTTAGATAAACGAAAGCACTAGAATGCAAGATAAATTGCAAAAGTGTATGGACACACACACACACACACACACACACACACACACACATATATATATATATATATATATATATATATATATATATATATATATTCAGTTGTCCGGATATGAGTTTGTGACCCTGGGTTTCACGCTTTTGCGATCATCATAATATATATATATATATATATATATATATCTTACTTATTATAAAACGCAGATTGTGTGTGTGTGTGTGTGTGTGTGTGTGTGTGTGTGTAACGTTTATATATTGGATCGGATTTCCTACATTTTTCAATCGATTTCAACAAAACTTCACAGGACTACATAAAATTACCTTGTGGTGGTTCTAACAGCACCAAAAATGGGAAAATATAATTGTTTTTGCACAAAATCAATTTGAAAACACGATTAAGAGACATCGTGAAAATGGAAGGGGGACAACTCACATCGGGTTGTTTGTGTGTGTGGGTTCCTTTAAATATGGGAGCGGATTTCCTATATTTTTCAGCCGATAAAACAAAACTTTACTTTTTTTTTTTTTGGCAGGTCATGTTTCTTATTCTCTTGCACACTTTTTTTCTTTATTTTTAACATTCAGAATGCTTTAAAAATTCCATTTACAAGACAATTATTTATAATAAAATTCTATTCAATTGGGAGACTCATAACGATTGAAAACAATGTTTTTATTTGAGTTTGGGTTTGACCAATTCGTCAAAATTAAATAAAAAAAACTAATTAAGACATGCGTATCCGTCAACCTTAAACAATAATCTAACGATCTCTACTGATTGTACGAATACAAACATCGGTATAAATTCTTTATCTTTAGGGAAAGATAATGGAATCTAAACATACACAAGTCCTAACTAAAAATAATAACCGGAACGGGAAACTACTTTAAATACACATGGTGTCCAATTTTTTTACTCTATTCAATAAGTAAAAATCATAAATTGTAAAAGATTATTATTACAGAAAGGCTACTAAATAAATAAGATTTGTTAGATCATAATTAATAAACCCAAATAAAGTTAATATTTTTTGTATTAGAAACAACGAGTGGAAAATATATTCAAATCAGAATTCTAATTATGAATCACCACAAGCAAAATATGCAATTTTTTTTACTGTATTCAATAAGTAAAAATCATAAATTGTAAAACTAAAAGATTACAGAAAGGCTACCTACATTTTTCAACCGATTTCAACAAAACTTCACTTCTTTTTTTTTTTTTGGTATGTAGTGTTTCTTATTGTCTTGCACACTTTTTTCTTTATTTTTACATTCAGAATGCTTTAAAAATTCCATTTACAAGACAATTGTTTATAAAATTATTCTATTCAATCGGGAGACTGATAACGATTGAAAACAATGTTTTTGTTTGAGTTTGGGTTTGACCAATTCGTAAAAAAAAAAAAAAAAAAAACTAGTTAAGACATGTGTGTCCGTCAACCTTAAACAATAATCTTTGTCAAATTTATTTTTCAGTCTTTATGATAGTGGATACTTGATCTATCTCTTACTGTTATATCCCCGGGCAACGCCGGGCTCTACTGCTAGTGTATATATATATAAAGCTTGAAGATTGCGTTCAATCATGAAACAGACTATGGTCGCTCGCTGATATTGAGCACTTTTACCTATAAATATATCACATCTTAAAACTATATTTGTATCATATATCACACACACACATACATGACTCACCATGCATGAATATACACGCACATACGCAGAGTAAAAGGGAGAAATTTCCATTTTTACTTTTGGTATTTAAACTTTTGCTCTGTACTGTATTTTTTGACATGATAATGATGAAAATTTTTCCCGGCAAATTGACTAATTTTTGTTTTTCAATGTTTTTCGTTGTTATTGTAAATAAAAACAGTAAAAAATATCATTTTCGTCTGAGTAAATTTATGGGAAACTTTCACTTTAATTATTTACATTCTTCAATTTTGAGAATAAATAATAAATTAAAGAAAAAAGAGACATAAATATTTTTTATAGCGTTGCTCGTCATTCGTAGAATCGACACCCCTTTTTAATTACATTTCTATTCAGGCATATTGAATAAAGAGAGAAAGAGGGAGACAGTTGGAGGGGAAAAAAGAGGGATAGGGTGAGAGAGTAAGTGAGGATTTCGAGTGTTTTTTGTGATGTAACGGTGATGTAATCACTTATGTTATGTCCTTGTTGGGCTACCGTAATAAGCAGCCTACTTACTTGTCTGATCATATCCACGATTAACACAGGCACAGAACAAAAAAAAAAAAAAGGAGAGAGAGGGAGAAACGCATACAACACATAAGGATTCTTTTTTTTTTAATTAACCACTGCAGGATCAAATATTTACATACGTAGAGATACCAATGATTATTTTGTGGAAATATGGTTATCGTAAAACCCCAAGATGAGATGTTATCCACATCCAAACGAATTATGTTGGGGTAACGATCAACGTTGGAGTTTGTTTAAAGGCTTATGGTAAAGAAAGAGGAAGACGTACGGATGGTCGAAAGGCATAATACTACGATTACTTTTAACTATTAAGTAAAAAAAGAAGGAAAGTATTTTTGATTTTTACTAGTGCGTCAGCCGTTCTATGGCCGCACTCAACAACAGTCTGCCATCATCTCGCCCTCCTTTAAACAGCAACACTTCTTTTTCTTCTTCCTCAAAGAAGTGGACAACCTCTCCACCACAGTTCTATTACTCTGCAGACCAAAACAACGGCACAAACACAGACAAGGGCAGCATTGTTCACCAAGCAAAAGTGGAGACTGTACAATCTTCAGAGCATTATGATTCTAAAAATACTAAAAAGCAAGGTAAGAAATATGTCATATTTATTTATACAAAGCAAAATTCCCAAAATAAATTATTTACCCAGTTTCATATTACAAAATACCTGTTTTAACCGAAAAACATTAATGTTTTTTTTTTTTTGTTTGGTGGGTGTATTTGATCAAAGATGAAGAGGAATCCTTATTGCATTTTGCTAATTAAAGATCTCTGTTCTAAAGTCGAAAATAAAAACTAAAATATATGACCGGATTTTTTAATTTTTTTTTTTTTTTTTTTTTTTTTTTTTTCAATCAAAAAATCATTATTACTTTTTTTTATAACCTTATTCAAAATATCTTTTTACTCACAAAATAACAGAATATGAAATCGGTAAAGAATGAAATTTCATTTAAAAACATTCGACAATTTTTTTTTTTTTTTTTTAAAGGAAATTTAAAAAAAAAAAACTTGTCTCATTTCATGCATAAAAAGCTTTAATTTTTTTTTCTTGACATTTTTATCCTCTTTGCAAAGCGACAGAAAAAGGTTCTTCATTAAAATAAACACTTCAATAATAAAATAAGGTACGACACTTTAGTTTAGAGAGAGACTTTAAGTTTAAACTTTACTACTTTCTTTATCAACCTCAATTAAATTGGAAATTTGTCATAATTGAGAAAGAAAAAATGGATTTGTGGTACAAACATTGACATTTTTTTTCCTTATTAATTAAAAAAAACAAACTTTTTTTTTAAGATAAAAAACGTAGTGCTTCCATCAAACAAAAAAATTAATAATTTCCTTTCTAATTTTAAACATCTTTTTGTTTACATTTTTTTTTAGGCTTTTAAACTTGAGAATCGAATTAATTTTTAAAATAATTAATTAAAAATATGTAATTTTTTATTTTCATTTCCCCGGAAAAGTTTGTTTAAAATTTTCGGATGAAAACACAATATTTATGAACATTTTATAATTTATTATTTGTCGTGGATAATTAAAAATGAGGTGAAAATGACACAACAAAATAATAGTTTTAATTTAAACGTAAATTGAAACCTGATCATTTTTTTTAAAAATTGAAGAAAAACAATTTTCTAAAAAATTGAAGAAAAACAATTTTCTAAAAAATTGTTTGTAAAAGGCACGTTCAATGATAATCATAAAGTAGGGGTTCATTTTGTAGTACATTTTATTTATAAATTGATCCCCGACTATTTGGTCAAAATATCCGGTTATTTTATTTTTGTTTACACGTAAATTGAATTGTTGATTGTGCACAGGTGGGTTGAAGACAGTCTTTTATTAATTATTCTATCATTCTGATTTACTTTCTTCGTTTTTGGAAGTTAATTTTTTGTAAAAACAAACAATTGCAATCAAAAAAAGGCAAATTTGAGATTGCTATGGATGGAGAAGATCTACAAGGTGCTTCTTCTTCAATCACCTTTTTAGTTTTAAAACCATGCCTGGTGCCCAAGATAGTCATTTTTCCAAAGACTTATTACAAAGATCTTTTTCTCTATACTTTTCATCGGGTTATAACCTGCATAGAGAGAGACTCAAGAAGACTGTCTTCTAATTCAGCAAAAACCAACAAAAATGAATATTTATTCAATTGTGTTTATTTTGACGTTTTATTTTTCAAAAATATTCCAATCCACCGACCGTCCAGAGAAGTGGTGATAGGGAAATTTGTTTACAAAATTATAGAAATAATTTTCATTTTTTTGTTTTAAATTATACACTACAAACTCCTTTAAGTAACCATAAAAGATCTCGAATAATTGTTTCTGTTTATTTTTCGGAACATTTTCTCCAGTTTTAGTGAAAATAAAATCAGTTTCATTCTAAAAATCTAAATGAATAAAAGCACACTATTTTTCCGAATTCTTCTATTTATCCCTATGGCGAGGAAATAATTTTATTTTCATAGATGCAAGCAGGTAAAATAGGGAAAAATATTAAAAATCAAGTATCTCAACATTTATAGCAGTTGTTTTGAATTGGAAAAGGATTCTACAAAATAAGGACATGTCTGATTCCTTTTTTTTTTTTTTTTGTCCGAGTTCATTTTTTTTTACTTTATTTTTTTTTTTTTAAGTTATAGCAAAAGTATGTTCTTTAAAAATGTTTAATTTATAAACAAAAATAAAAGATGAGGTTAAAAACATGCTTTAGTTTTTAAGGTCATCAATATTTTTTATTTTATTAAATTATTTTCACATCATTGCAAAAATCTCGAAAACACGCCACAAGTGTTAGTTTTTTTTATCTGAATCATATAATCACTAAAAATATTCTTTCTTTACGACTTAGACTTCAAATCTATTCATTTAATTTAAATAACTATTCAGATATTGAAAAAAAGATCTTTATCTTCCTGTTTCAGTATCCAAAACGTTAGAAAAGAAAATCCTAAATGGGTTTGATTCCCGTTTACCGGGCACACTTGAAAGTAACGAATTATTGCCAGCTTTTCTTGTCTTTTAAACGAAAGGATTGAATAATTAAATTTTATATGGTGAAGATTACAGGTTTTTTCTTTTTATTCGGGCATGTTATTGTAAATTATTTCAATCGTTATGATTAGAAAATTTCTAACGTAAAAAAAAGTCTAAAAATTAAATACTAGATGCTTGGCTATCGCTGGCTGCCACTTTTCCTTTCCCAATAAAAACGGTAATTAAGCCAAAATAATGTGACTGAAAATCTGTTTTAAGCCCTTAGCCATCACTCCACATAAAACAATTCAAGGTCGTTTCTTTAGTTTTTACTTTTTATTTATTTGGGTCGCTTTGGTTACTAAAGTTTAGTAGAACTGAAAACAAAAGACATTTTTTTTTAAGTGCAATGTGGAGTCTGTGTCTAAACTACGAAATCCTCTAGAATGGAAAAGTCGATATTTTTACGACGGAGACTAATTTCCTTTTCTTTCTATTGACGCTTGCTTATTTTACCGTCGGAGAGTAGGTCGATCTAAAATGCGATAAAAAAAGGCTAGTTAAGAATTAATAATGAAAATATTTCTTAAAAATTAAGCCTTAGGACTCTGACAACAGTAAATGTAAGATAGCAAACATAACACAATTTGTCTCTTTTGAACACCCATCTCAGTATGTTGACAATTCTTTGGGCAGCTGACAATTAGGTTGGTTTAAAAATTAAAATTAAAGTTAAATTAAAAATGACTAATTTTCCATTATTTTGAAAACTTAAAGTTCACTTTTTGGTGGTGGGTGAAAAGTAAAACAGAAAACAATAAGTTTCTTCAGTTCGTTTTTAGAAAAGAAGAATGCGTTTTTTGTTTCGTATTTAAAATTTTTTTAGTCACGTTTAAAAAACAGGGAATTAATGATGGAATCCAAATTTTAAATACTGAAAAATTTTGAACGTCGTCATTTATTTCGATTTAACTTTTCATTTTAGCGATGAAACTTTATGAAATACTCTCCTGACATTATTTTTTAAAATATCGCTAGTTGGCTTAACAACAGCATGCATTTCCTTTTTCTTTCTTTTTTTTCTTTACAATTCTCAAAGAAAAAAAAAGAATTGTTATTTTAATTAATGAATGTTTAGATTAATGACAGCAAGAATCTAATTTTAATTATTTCCGACCTTTACATCAAAAATTATTATGCTCATCTTTGTTGTGATACTCACAAGCAAGTTCACAACACGTTTCGTCGACCATTGTACTCTGCGGTTTTCTTCATACTCGGTAACATTAACTAACAATAGAATTTTGATTGTAATGCGGATTGTTCTTGCTCTCATTCCGCTAAGTAAGAAGACGATATCTCCTTATACTGTTCAGAAGGTAACTCCAAAAAAAAAAAAAAATAAGACAATGAAAAGAAAACTCTTTTTAGTCTTTCTTGAAGCTTTTATTTATTCATTTATTTATTTTTTAGATTTTAATTCCAATCGAATAGATTTTTAAATTTAATATTTCCAATAAGAAGCAAAATAATTTGCTGTATTTCAAACCGAATTTAAATTGATTTTTTTTTTTTTTTTTTTTTTTTTTTTTAAATCTCTAAAATTGGCCGTATTGGCAAAAAATCTTTCAATACGACATAATTCTCGTTTTTAACAAAATTTTTTTCAAAAATAGACATTTCTGAAACTTTATTTGAGGATGATTAACTGATTTAAAGTCTAATTAGTCACTAGTGTGAATTAGCACAAATATTACTTTTAGTTTAAAATATTACAGAAAATCATTTAGCCTATGTTTGGCAAAATTGAGTAAAGGGCATGTAACTGTAAAAATTACTTGATGAATACAACGTGAACACCTTTTTTATAGTTTTTTTTTTTTTTTTATGCAGTTAAAACTTTAGGAAAATATTTTAAGTAAACTAATATTTTATTGAATTTTAGGTATTTTGGTTTTATAGTCTTACTTACGAAGACGCTTGTTGCAGAAATGTTAGAAAATTACCAGTAGATTTTTAATTTACTATAGTTATCTTATAGTTATTCTTATTTTCTGATAATGTTGGGTATGGACATGTGTGTTTACAAAAATCGGCACATTTATACAGACACAAAAATTAAAAATTCTTTTTCAAATACTGAGAGTTGCTTTTCATTTTTCATTTATTAGTAAATATTATCTAACCACTACAGATTAAGACAGAATTTTAATTTAAGATTTAAAAGTTTATAAATTATTCTAATTAAATTTTTTTTTTTAAATTCTTGTAAATAACAGACCTGAGAGCATAGAAATTATGTACATTTCACCCACTAAACATAAACCAGACAAGCAAAAACTTATAAAATCACCCTAATACATTAGCATGATGTAAAAAATTATATGGTGGAATTGTCGAAGCTTAAAAGCAAGCATAAATAAACTCTTAATGAATCAACTTCCTGCTGTTATTTGCCTTCGGGGAACTTTCCTAAAGCCTAATGATAAAATATAAAACTATACTCAATTTAACTACATACATAGCACTCAACGTAGGATATCTGTGGGACATATCAATACTAATCAGAAATTACATCCCCCAAAGTAAAATACTTTTAGAAACCAATCTACATGCAGTTGCTACAAAAGCTATCTGACAAACCATTAATATCTGCTCTATTTACATCCCACATCATGACTCCCCCGTAAAAGAAACTGATCTAAATAAACTAATAGAACAACTACCAAAACCATTCATATTGTTATGGTGCGTGTTTTTTAGCATATATATCTTTTGTATTATTAATGATTCAAGAAAACAACAAAACTTCAAATGTAAATCAACAAGTATATATTGAAATAACATACAAGAACAAAATGTACAATAATTTGTATTCAGTGTATAGATTAAGGGAAAAGAAGTTGCTCCCCTTTTATTGTATTTTGATTTGTAATTGATTGTTCAAAAGAAAGTTCTCTTTAGAGAGAAATGTTCAGGAATCAATGTTAGAACAAGTCTGCTGTTAGAATAGCTAACAAAAGAATACAATTGATCAGAAAGTGTGTTGTCATGGCTGATTGAACTTGGCTGAGTCACAGAGAGATATGTATATATGTATAACAAAATTCTGTGTTTGTGTGTTTGAAATGTGAGTAAAGTCATAGGTTTGTGTTGACAGGCGGAATTTAGTGAACTCTACTGGCAGCTTGTGAAAAGGTCCCCTCTTTTAAAGCTACAGGTAGGCTCCCAGCGAAACTGCGGGAAAAGTTGATTTTGCACTAAAATATGTGATTGGTTAAAACTTGACCAATCGCTAAATTTGTACTAACGAAACAAGTAAGCAACTTTAAAACTGAAAAATTCAAAAGCAACGACTGCGATGGCTAAATTGTCCTATAGAAAGGCAGTATTGATTTATGAGCCAATCGCAGACGAATAAAATGTGGGTGTAGATAAACATAGCAGTCACTACAATATTATTAGCTAACTTTAACAGTGATGATCCAAGAAAAAAAGGTGAAAAACCTAGAAAATATAATTGATAACAATGACTTATGTTTACGAAATAATAAGTCAAATACATATCTACACCCTGCATCATGTATGTACTCGGCTATTGATCTATCACTGTGTGATACTTCTATTTTTATGGGTTACATTTGGCAAGTACACAACAATTCATGTAGCAGTGATAATTACCCAATTATACTGAAGAGTTCAGGACCGAATGAAAACAATCTCCCTCAATGGAAACTAAACAAAGCAGACTGGAGGGAATATAAAAACAAATGCTGTCATAAACATAGACAAAGATGATAAAAAATCTACTGAATATTTCTCTAAAACATTAATAGCAATTGTGAGAAAATGTATATCAAAAAGCACTAAATCAAATAAACATCAAATACCATGGTTTGACAAAGATTTCAAAAAGGCAATAAGATTATATACAGCAGCACTATGAAAATTTAATACTCAACCTACAACCCATAATTTAAATTTATTCAAACAAAAAAAGAGCAATAGCACATAGAGCCATCAAAGAAGCTAAAAGAAAATCATGGAGATTTTACATAAATAAAATAAACTCCAATATGAAACCAAAAAAATCTGGATATTGCTGGCAAAAATCTATCACCTTTTTCAAAATGACATAAAAATAACAAGCAAAAAAGGATATAGCAAATCTACTTGCAGAAATCTTTAAACAAAATTCCTCTAGTGAAAACTACAATTAAAAAAATTTAAGCCAGATGCAGAAAAAAAACAAGCTGAACTTGAACAACAAATAAGATTCCAACCAACCTCTTAACCTAAATAAACTTATAGATTTCATAAGTGAATCATATAATAACAGCTACTGGCCAAAGTTTCAAGCAAATTTTGATTCATGTTGAATGTAACTGCCACACAATGAAGCTCACTTAATGTTGTCTTTTTTCCAACTGAGTAACATTGTGGGAGATTGTTTGTTCATGTATGTATAATAAGGTTTCCTCTAAATGGTTTCAAAGTTACATCAAGGCTGAAAGATCAGTTCTCAAGCTATCAAAATACTTGAAAACTTTCTACAAACAGTTGATGAAAATTTGGCTTGAAAAACTTAATGTTTATTTCATTTGGTGCATGAAACATAAAAAATATGTTCTTTCACTAGCATGTATAAAATTAGGGCTGACTTAATTAGAGCACAAATAAGTTGGAGAGATATTGAAAATTACTTCAGAAAATTACTTATCAAAGAATTGTTGACAGATGTAACACATAAAATGCTTTTAGAAATAAAAACAAATTTCTGAAACACTTTATTTTTTTTTTTTTTTTTTTTTTTTACTATGAGAAAAGGAACAAATATTTTGCATGTTACATGTTCATCATTTCACCTGATAATTGTGTAATCTGTGTTCATTTTAAGATGATGTTTGTCTCTCTGTAAACAGAAAAAAAAAGACATTTTGTAGTCACTGAAATATCACGAGTTGTAATGATCTGACTATTTTGCTCAGCAAGTTTCTTTTCCTTCATTGAAAAAAAAAAAAAAAAAAAGTTTTTTTTTTTTTTTTAAGATATTTTTAGAACATTTTTTTTTTATTTTTTTTATTTTGTCTTAGTGTTTGACATTTCTTACATCTGTTAATGATTCTCTTTGATAAGTTTTGGCCAAAAAGTAGAGGAATTAAGATTTGAATCTTTTCTGAAGAAATTTTCAACATGTCTGATTTTTTTTTTTTTTTTTTTTTTTTTTGCATTTAATTATGAAACTTTCATGATGAATGCATGAAATAATTGGTTGAGCAGAAGTTTCTTCCATCATTTGACATCAGCTGTGATTGGAAAAATCTGAAACTTTTGTTAGAAAACTATTTTTAATTCACATGCAGAACATCACAACATCTCTTTAAAGGCAGGGCAAGCATTTATTAAATAAAGGTTCATTTCAGGAAATGATGTTTTTTTTTGTTTTGTTTTTTTTCATCATGATTCCCCGTTAATAAATATTGCGACATTTTACCTCCATTTTTCATGCTTTTCTTTCTGGTAGGATTTATTGTTGACATGTTTTCCTGATTTCATTTTACTATTTTCAGATAACTTTGTCATTAATCTTTGTAGGCATTACAGGCAAATCCTGTGCAATATTCATTCCAATCCTTATTTATGAGACAAATTTCAGTTAAACAGTTAATAAAATCGAATGAAACGAATTACAATAAAATACCTTTTAGCTGAATGTCAAATAGTTAAATAAAAATTATCATAGATTTAATCTTATAATTGCATGAGTGTCATAATTTGCTTCCTTCGCTCTTGTCACACTGGTGACATCCCTTGAAGCAACTCCCTGGTGTTAACAAATGCTGGATTTTATGGCATCTAGTGGTGTTGCTACAACACCGAGCAAAAGTCATAAGTGGCGATCCAGAGACATTAAATAAAGAATTGGTCAGTATAAGCAGTACCATACAACATAACTACCCTGGGTACATGGCAGCAGCCCCAATAAACTGGGATAGGCAGGTAAAAGAGGAGGACAAAAACACTCAGAAAACAGTCTGCCTGCCTAAGGGGTTATCAGAAAATACAAAGGATCTGTGGTCCATATAACATCAAGACAACTTTCAAAAGCTGGACGACACTTCGCAGATACCTCTCCCGAGTAAGACCCACCCCCATAAAGGAGATCATTAATAAAGACTGTGTGTACTCCATACTGTGCAGCTGTGGAAAGAAATATAAAGGGGAGATAGGCTGCCCCTTAAGAACACCAAAAGGCTGTAACATTTGAGGAAGTGGAAAAATCAGGCATGGCTGACCACATATGGAGAGAAAAGGGAAATCACCACACTATGTGGGATCAGGTTGAGATCATAGACAAAGTACACCATTGGAAAATTCGTAAACTTAAGGAATCGGCACATATGCTATGCCACAAAAATCTCCTGAGCTGACCAAGCATAGAAATGAATACAATATAGGAACCAGTAATAAGGAATGCCAGAGAAAAGCAATGATAACAACGAAAATTGCAATATGAGCTCTGGTAAAAAACGGTTGCTGAAGACATTAAGTTTATAATCCCCAGAAATTCATACACAGATGCCCTCAAGAACACATGGCACAGTGGATAAAAGTGTTAGTTAGGACCCAAAGAATGTGTGTTCAATACCTGGTTAAGGCAGTGGAGAACTTGGAGATAACTGACATCCTTGTCATGGCACGTGGAACTACCCCAGCAAGCGAAATAAAGGGTTCAGTTCGACATTCCAACTACCTGAAAAAGGCCAGTGCATACAACGGCCAAAACATTGTGATAAATATGGCAACAAAGATGAGGATGATAGTCTGAGCAATGTAAATAGTGTAAATAATACCTAATCTCAGAAATATAGACATTTATCTGACTCAGTGCAGCACAGGTTCTATCTCATTGTAGCATATGTTCTACTTCATTGCTTCCAGCCACCTTTGATTCAATTTGATGAACATAACATCTAACATTAAATGTCTCCTGATCAACATCTCTAGTATCATTAGTGTCCAGCAAGATTACCATAAAAAGCAAATACATTCCTCCTGGAAACATCAGGAAGCAAATTCCCACACAGAACTTTGTCTTCTTCCCAGACAGTTAAGCCAAGTATCCAAGTATGGTCACTCCAGAATTTTGCTTGTTAGTCCAAAGTGCGACAGGTATTCACCAACACTAGAAGCAGATGCAATATTCTCATTCTATTTCTCATCATCAATGTACGCTGAGGTTGCCTCTCTGATTTTTTTTTAATTCTGTGATATCATGGCATCGATGATGGATCTCATAATGGGTGAGGTCGGGGGCCACGTTCACCCTAAATCCCTATCTGGTCAGGCAGTATCTTCTGCCTTGAAAGATAACAGTTTAGTATGGCTGAAGTCCTTCATTGATGTGCATCTGTAGATAGACTTATCTGAGATCTAGCAGTGCAACATTCAATCCTTTGCATCTCCATTCTCTTAGTTTGATAGCATAAACATCAACATCTGCAGTGTATGCGTTGACATGGCGGTCTAGTTCCCTGTAGTTCATTATGGGACGCATATTCGACTTTTTTTCCTGTACAACACCCATCAGTGAAATTTGCCCTCTTGGGGGTGCAAGTTTTTGCTTGTCATATAGAATAAGCCAACCTTTCTCAATCCATTGTTGCAACTCCCTCTCATACAATTCACCAATTTTCATTGGCATAGAATACTATGTGATTAAGTTTTGCAACTTGCCTGGCATTTTGCCTTCTGTTCATTTCCAGGACACAGTCCATTCATCCTGCTGCGGATCAAATTTAAATTCCACCAAAAAATCAGGTTCTTCAATCAAGAGTACTGGCAGCACTATGCACACAGAAACTGACTCCTAACTGAATCAAACCTCCACTTACTTAAAAATAGACATTGTTCATTATAGGAGGCTATGTCCACTACAATGAGATTAATTGATTCATTTTCTATGCCTTATCAATCCTTTGCAGGGTTTTTTTTTTAAAATAATACTTTAGGGATACAAGTGTTACTAATTAACCCATAGCTGGAGGAGGAGAATAGGTAGCTTCATAACTATTCCTAATGTATTTGTGTGTAAGTGAATATAACAAATCGAGCAAGAACTGAAACTCTGTACTTTGATTAACAATTCTGAGCCATTATCCATTACACCACCTGCACATCCAAGCTTACAGCATCTGGCATTCCCAAGTAGTCACCCATTTAGGTACTAAACAGGCTCAATGGATTTTGTCTAGCATTTTTTATTATTATTATATAATTTTCTGTTGTTAACAATTATTTTTTTTTCCTCATTTCTTTAGATTTTGATGTTTCTATGTTATGATCAATATGGAGGTGTGCAAAAGAAAAGAGACACCCAACTTGTGGTCATTCACGACTGTTGCACAAGTTGTTGAATGCATGTAGACACAGTATCAGATTCCCTTCTACAAAAATTCAGAAAGTTTGGTCAAATTTTGGAAAGTTTTCAGCACCACCTCTTATATACATAAAGATATAAAATAGTTGTGACTGTTTTGCCTAGATTTAATATTTAATTACTCATTGACAATCAATTTACTATATATATATATATATATATATATATATATGAGAGAAATGAGCAACAAGCAAATGTAAATATATCTGTACCTAAAGAAAGACAATGGGGATCAATGGGGAAACATTTTTTGAATCCTGACAGGAGTTAAATCATATACAAAAACATGACCCAAGTTGTAGTTTAATTTCCACATGCTATGGAATGAATGAAATTTTCTACTACATGCAATATTGGGGAAAGAACTTGTTTTGTTGGTTAAAGTAAATCTGCATTTTTTAGATTTTTTTTCAAATATTCATTGGTATTGGATTATAAGTTTTGACATTTCAAAAGATGCCACTACCTATATTGCGGGAAGGATTCAATATCCCAAGTTATTTCAAGTATTTAAAGTTATTTTTTCACTGTCTTTGACAAATTTGCACACAAGAGAAAAAGATGATGTTAGTCTATAAATTATTATTTGGGGAAACTTTTTAAACAATTTGCTAATAATATACAAATGAAGTTAAAGGGAGAAAAATCAGTAAGCTATTCTAACGGCCAAGCAACATGAGTCATAACAATTAAAACTTTTAAATAGATGGACTTTATTTCTTTTATTTTCTTGGATATTCATTTCATGTTGATAAAAATGAAAATGTTGAACACAAAGCACCAAAATAAAAGTTCATTGTTTAATCATTTCTAAAAATCCTTTTGTGAAAAGAAAATGATTTAATGGCTACAAATAAACATGTACACGTTCATATGATTTAATATATACGTTTTTGTTATTTGTTTGTTTTTATTTTTTAGATATAATTTAATCTGCTTTTTAATTAAACAGTATTAATTACGTTTATTGGCCTAAATGTTTGGGAAATTTCATAGAAAATATGTGTTCTCCAAAAGGAATCAAATCTGTAACCCTTATAGGATCCATCATATAGCCTGATGTGCTGTTGCCACTGTTGAATGGTAACAGCATGGTCAGGCTATATGATGATTCCCATAAGAGTTACAAGTTCAATTCCTGTCGAACATTCAGGCCGGTAAATTTCTTTTCTTTTTGCACATGATCAGCCACGACAAATTTCATTGTCTCCTCCTAGATTACAGCTCTCTGATGTTCCTCTAGCCTTATTTTTAAGATGTAGTTAGTCTCTTAATAACCACTTCAGTAGATCTAGCATAGAAATAAACACCATATGGGAGCTATTTATTATGAAAAAGACATTTTATTTAAGACTCAATAATTCTACCACTTAATTAGACTAGAAGAAGTGTAAAAATTAGAAAAGCAGACATTAAATTTAAGGCTCCTAAAGTTCCTACCATCAAATTGTCCTACAAATTGGTTAAGACAATCTAGTAGTCATGAGTTCAATCCTTTGGTCAGGTAGTAAGAAAAAGTCATATATTTTGATTCAGTGGAAGAGACAAGAAACATCTCAAGGACACCTTAACTGGGAATAATTAATTGATATCCTGGACAGTGGAATGAGAACAATCTAACCTTGTTGATTGAATAAAGGTTTTTCAAAATTCTTAGAATGTTATTAAACTATAACAGATACCAAAAAGAAGGCAGAACAAGTACAATGGCTGAGATGAGACTAAGACATAGTAACTAGTCCATGGAAATCAGTTTATAATAATAAAATCTCTTCCCCAAAAATTCCACTACAAAAATGTTCCAAATTTGAGTTTTTGTTTTGATAATTGAACTCTCCCCTCTCTTTTTTTTTCATGTTTCTTAGTATCACAGTGTTTTGGCTGTTCTGTTCTTTAGTCTTTGTCAGGTGTATAATCTGTAAGAAAAAGAAAACTACCATTTCTTCAGAACATGGCTATAGAATCAAAACGATTCTTCTATCTACAATTGATTCAGAGAATAGCCAACTTTTTGAAAGTAAACAGGAATGACGACTGGTGGCTCTCTCTGTGCAAACATCACAGAGAGGGGATGTATCAATGGGGGCAGGGGATACACACACATTGTCATGTCAGTCCTCAAACTTATTCCCATAGAGCCTCAAGATCAATGCCACCATCAACATGACACACATATTGGTGCACAAAGAGGTAACTTTTGCATATATGTATTGTTGGCCTCTTATATTAGTGGGTTCAGTCAATTGTGGGTTGAAAAGGTCCTAGAAAAGTTCTGAAAAGCAAAATATGAATTTGCTGTTCACTGAGAAATTGCTGAATCAACACAAATGAAGTGATGTGTTGACATATCCTGCTGTAGTCTCCTGCTATTTCACAAATTCTTTCTCTCTCTCTCTCTCTCTCTCTCTCTCTCTAGTTGTTGTTTGGGAATTGTTCACCCTCTTTGTTTTTTATTGTTGCCAAAATTGGAAATGGACAAGTTTATGGCTTATTAAATAATTATTGAAAATTTTATTAAAATCCAAAAATTAGTTGAGTTTTGGTAGATTCTTTTAAAAAATGGTTTTTGCTCAAAAACGTTCTGATGCAAGTTATTAGCATTATTTTTTTAAATATCTACATCTTAACAAATTTTCACACATCTCTTTTATGGAAAGTTCTCAGCCTGACCACAAATTGAAACCTCCATAAAGTTGATTGTTTAATCACAAGAAAAGAGGAAGAAAAAAAAAGCAGATAATTTAAAAGTGAAAAAAAAAAAAACACCTGTTTAAAAGTATAAAACCAGTCATCAGGGTTGCAACATTGAATTAAGCCTTCCTCCTCATGTTGTATCTTTTTAAGCTGTGGTTGGTGGACTCTTCTAATTAGCTATTCTTCATAAGAACAAAGGTGTAGCAGCAAAAGTAGTTGGCATAGATAGGGACCAGTAGTGTTATGCCTTCAAGCAACTTTTCTCCTCTTTACCTGGTGGAAAATTCAGAAATTAGAATTTTATGTTCATCAATTCTTTAGCTAAACATTTTCCTCATACAAAATCAAATACTGAGTGGTTTCTCAGACATGTTTTTTAAAACATAACTTTATTAACTCTTTTACAAAAACTCTTTGTAAGATAGCCAAACAAAGAAACAGACAATTTCATAATGTCATGTTTTTCCATCATCCAATGAGGTGAGGTGGTGGGATTGTGTTTTTTTTTTTTTTTTTGCTTTTGCATCAACTTTGACATCAATTTGAATCAGAATTCTCAGCAAGGGAGATAATTCATGTTTGATATTTCACAAGCCTGCTTTTTCTGTGTACATGAAATTTATAATTAATTATTGAAATTTGTTAATTCATTAGTCGTAATAAATAGGTTTTTGTCTTTTCAGGTGAATAAAATCCAGACAGCTTTTGACACTTTAGAGTATCCTTAACTTTCTCACAAAAATATTTCCAGACTGACATGAAGGAAATCTGAATTCAGTCAAAAGAAGGAAAATATTATTTTGTAGTAAAAAATCTTTCAACTTTTGGCTCTTAGTAGTTTAACGTACTCATAAAATTTTTCCCTTCCAGTTTTTCTGATCTCTGTAGATTTTACAAACTTGTAAAATCCCCACTTGTCATTGTGTCACGTGAGCAACTCCTGCCAAAACCATTTTAATTGTTGCTAGTGATTATTAATGTGCAGTTAAGACTGATAAACATCACAATGTGACAGTTTTTTTTTCTGCATATTCAATGTATTGTTGCTACACTTTGGCTACTTTTCATTGTTCCTTCATCAAACTGTGCGGACACTGCATTTCACACCAACTTATAGGAACCATCGTGTAACCTGCAATTGAAACAAAAAGTTATTAGTAAAAAAAAAAAAAAAGTGAATCAACCAAATTTTCACTAGGGAGTGCTGAAATTTTCTTGGACTGACTAGGAAAGGAATTAAAAAAAAAAAAAAAAAAAAAATGTTTTGTGTGTGTATGAGCATTTTTCCTATATCCTCCTCCTGGTCTAGAAAAAAAAATTATATTCCCAATCACTGAATAAAAGTGAATCCCAAATTAACCTGCATCACTTGTGGCTAAGACAACTCCAAGTTCATTTTCTGCCACTGCCAGATTGTAGAAGTGAGTGTCTTCCAATGATAGCTGAGGAAAATTAAGGATCCAAATTCTATGAAAATAGACAAATTAGTTTCACTTATATAGTACAAGTAGACAAATTAGTTTCACTTACATTTCTGCTGTTAAACTAAGATTTCTCTTTTGATTAATTGCAGAAATATATTCTTCGTACAGTGAGCCAGAAAATAGAAAGAAAAATGTCCACTGGAAAGAAAGCCATAGAATTCTTGGGAGAGAGAGAGAAAGATATAAGACATGTAGCTAGTAAAGTTTAAAATCTTACTTATTATAAAACCCAGGTTGTGTGTGTCTCTACGTTTATATATTGGATTGGATTTCCTAAATTTTTCAACCGATTTCAGCAAAACTTCACAGGACTACATAAAATTACCTTGCGGTGGTTCTGACAGTGCCAAAAATTGGAAAAAACACAATTGTTTTTGCACAAAATCAATTTGAAAACATGATTCTGTTGCCAGAATGAAAGGGGGACAACTCATATCGAGTTATACTGATAAAAACCCAGGTTGTTTGTGCGTGTGTGTTCATTTATATATGGGATCAGATTTCCTACATTTCTCAACCGATTTCAACAAAACTTCACTTGTTTTTGGCAGGTAGTGTTTTTTATTGTCTTGCACATTTTTTTCTTTATTTTTACATTCAGAATGCTTTAAAAATTCCATTTACAAGACAATTGTTTATAATAAAATTCTATTCAATCGATAGACTCATAACGATTGTAAACAATGTTTTTGTTTCGGTTTGACCAATTCGTTAAAAAAAAAAAAATAAAAGAAACTAATTAAGACATGTGTGTCCATCAACCTTAAACAATAATCTTTGTCAATTTTTATTTTTCAGTCTTTATGATGGTCGATACTTGATCTATCTCTTACTGTTTTATCCCTGGGCAAAGCTGGGCTCTACTGCTAGTATAATATATATGAAAGATAATCTATTTTAAGATGGCAAATAAGAAATGCTTTTAACTTTTTCTCTTCATCTCTTTTTAGTTCTTGTTTACTTACAAAGGAACATGTATTTGGATCAAATGAGAGTAAATTGTCCAAATGTTTGTGATCAAGTGATTTCAACCATATTTCTTGTCATTAACACAGAAAATTATGGAAGTCATTTGTCTTGATCAAAATTTTGCCAATGATTACATGTCCCACTGAGAAAATATAATCTTTAAAAACTTAAGTCTATAATTTATGCCAGATATATTTTCATTTTAGCCAATAGCTTTGAAATAAAATGCCTCACATAAGCTTTTGAAAATAATTTTATCCTCCAGTTTACCCAAAAACCTAAAATCAAAGCAAAAGCCCCTTCCTTAGCCAACTCAGAAAGATTAGCCTTTACTATCTTCCTATCTCTTTGTCTCATATATATATATATATATATATATATATATATATATATATATATATATATAAAAGACTCTAGTTTTAATTCCTACCTGCTTAGCTACAAAATGATTGTTTACACTGATATAAATGTTGTTAAAAATTGGATCTGCAGAATTCACCTAATATCTTCTAAAATTCATACACTATTTTAGAAAGAACTTTGTAATAGGAAATAGATGCTCATCATTGTCATCTAGAATTTCTCATAAACAACATATGTAAAATATATCAAATAAACTGCAAGAAAAGACTTCAGATCCTAATGATAAAAATAAGTAACTCTAATCTAAATAAAGTCGTCTTCAGTCCATGAATGGTTGACTTTAACAACTTACCAATACATTGACCTAACTCAAACATCCCCATAGATTATATATATATATATATATATATATATATATATATATATATATAATGTCTTTAAATAATTGTCGGACTTTGTCCATTTCATAATGTGTGACGTCATTTGTTTACATTTGATATGCTATGAGCAGTTATGAATGTACGTGAGAGATTCATGGAAAGTTGAAGTTTATAAGCAGTAAATTAGACATTGCCAACCGAACGATCCTTTGTCGCCAAGCGGTAAGGCACATCAGGCTATATGACGGTTCCGTATAGGATACAGGTTCAAATCCTGTCTAAGGACGTATATTTTCTATGAAAATTTCTCGGACATTCGGGCTGGTAAAATTTATTTAATACTGTTTATTATAAACAGTATTTACTTAAATACTTGTATCTATAAAAAGAATGTTAAACATAAAAATGTCTTATATATATATGCCATCATGAAAACAATTAAAATCTATAATGATCAAAAACAACAAATGCCAAGTTAAAAATAACTTGCTACTGAGACATCTTGTTGGGCATTACCTACGACTTAATTTTTATTTTTCGAATCTCTACTTAAACAAGTGGTTTAGCCTAACAATGCAAAAGGTATGTTTTCTTTTCATTTTCATTAACCTTAAGATTTTAGCCAGCTGTGTATTGTTCAACATTCCTTCAACAAACACCAAAGAAGAGTGAGAATTATAACTTATTGCACCTCATACGAGGAAGGCCAGGGACACTACTGAAGATGTGCACAGCAGTGTTGCGGCTTAAGTGGAAGTCTAATAAGAAACACATATATTTGTCATTATCTTGTAAGTAAATGATTCCAAATGGTCCATGTTGACACTCCTGGAGTCATATTTACTCTGATCTGCTCTTTAGATACCGTGCAGTTTGCCACTGCAGCAATTACAATGTGTTGATCATATCAAGCATCTGTATTACATAGACGAACTTGGTCTGCAAGTGTAGGAATGGTTATTAGATCACTGTTGCAAACATTGACATGTGACATTCAATATATACAGCAATTCTCTGAAATGACCATCTTGTCTCTTGAAGCCTCACAATACAACTCCTCTTTAAACAAAAGGAATGCAGGTGCATTATACAACACCTTCTTACACTGCACTCTTTTATAACACTTAACTTTATTGCACAATGTCTCTCCACAGGCTTTCACACAGGTGATGAACCCTTATAAATATTACAAGATGCTCAAAGACCTTTCTAGCATGCACATCTGCATTAACCTTAAGGGTGTTGCAATTTTATTTTCTATTTGTTTATATAAAAATATCAAGTTTTAATATATGCATTCATGTCACAATTTCTTTTCATACAAGTTAAAGCATTTATGGGATGGACTGTGTGTATATTCACCTGCCCTACCTTAATGTGAAGGTTAGAAAACAAATGTTCAAACCAGTTCGTTCATGGTGTAAGTTTGAGTTCAATCATCACTATATAATCTCCCGCTATGGCCTTGTGCCAGACTAAGCTAATTTTTATAAATGTTATCCATACATTCTAAAACTTAAGAACTTCCCATGGTGTAAATTTTAAAAAGCCTAATCTGCAACCCTTTACAATTGAGTTTGTATCTCATTGAGTGCTGCTTTGACAAGACTTTATGTATATAACTCGAAATAGAAATCTCAAATAATTTATGTGACTGCAATTAATATCAAGTATAAGTTTTTTGTTATTTACTTACCAGTTTCTTTTTTTAAATCTGCTATCCCTACCAACCCAAGCCTCTGTAACTGTAGATAAGAGAGAGATTGACTTTTCTGCTTGACATTTTATCCTTTGAGCATCTGTTGCAAATTTATTACCATTCAGTTGGTTTTTGCATAGCATTGTAGCTTTTTCAATTCCAACTACTGAATGATGAAACACATTGCTTTGAATTACAATCCACGTCACCTTGGCTTTTCTGAATAAGTTTGAGGATTTGGCTACTTTTAGCACAACAGCTAAAGATGAAACTGAATGCATCTGATAAGGAGAGGGAGGCAAACGCAGCACTTTGCAGTTCTACTCTCCTTCAAATGTAAAACTCCTCGTTAGCAATACCACAGACGACACTGATTTTTTTTTTTTTTTTTTTTAATGACCTGTTTTTACTAATCACAACAGGGTAAGTCAAACTGGAATTACAAAACCTGGTTGTATTAATTTTGAATCTTTGTTGTTAGTAGAGATCAAAGTGTAAAAGCTATGATTACCTTTGATCAAATATTTTCTAGGTTCATTTTAATACAAACTATTTAAAATGAAATTGTCTTAATTTTGATGTTAGTGGCTTGGAAAACAATTCATATAAAAAAATATTTTATCAAATAATGCTTATTTTCATTCCTGCCTATTGACAATCTTTTTCTTCCTAGTTTTCAATGTATTTTTATAAAAAAATTATTAGCAATGACCTTGCATACACTGATGTCCAAAGATATTACAGCACCTTGAAGGAAAATGACTGATTTTGACCTGAGTACACTAGGTGCATACTAAGAAATAATAAATATTTTTATAAACATTTTGAAAACCATTTTGTGAACTGTTTTTGTATGAATTTTAATCAGTGATTCTGTTGTAACCTAGGGAAGGTTACTGAATAGAATAATCACACGAAGGTTGATAATTAGTGAGAATACTTAGGACAAGAACAACACATATAAGATTCGCCAGCTGCACGTAGAAGTGAGTCAAGTGAATTACACAATGAATCTCCAACTGCAGGATATCTACCAACTGCCCCACACGGTCAGATTTGGCACAAGGCCGAATTTAATGTCGGGTATCCAAGCCAGTAGGCTCAGCCAAAAATTCCCTGTTGATCCCGTATAAAGCTGTTTCCCTGAGACGAGACTCTGCCCTTCAACATAATCTCGCCTCGGGATCCTCTCTGCCTCCAGGCAGAGTTTGACCTACACAGCTGGAAACAAATCTCCAACTGCAGACAAACATACAGCATTTACTACAGTATTTGTGAATGGGGTCATACCCATTATTGTCTGGAGGTATGCTACAACAGATGCATATTGCAATATGGCTCATTATGTTAAGAGTCCAGTGCAAGTGTCTAGCATTTTGTGATGAGATCATGTTCTGACTTTGACAGAGATGGCTGTTTGTATATGATACAAACCTGGAAATTGATATCCTTCAGAGTTTATTCTATCCACAATACATGTGCACAATCCCTGACTTTGTGAGGTGAGGTGCCATAATTTACAACACATGCTCAACTTTGATCTTTGTGAAGGCAATGTTGGTCAGTACCATGTATGTCCAGAACATGTTCCAGCCTCTTGCAGAACTTTCTGCAACAAGATGATGTTCTGTTCCAGTAAGCTGTTAATTGTCCACATAATGCCTTTTTGCTACTTAACATACTCTCCATGAAGTTTAATAATTTTCCTGGTCAGCATTGAATATGTATAGGATATCAATTGGGGTTGGGGGGATCACCTGATTTGTTCAGTTAACCCACTTACAAATGGTGTACAACATCAAAAGGTGTGTCTACTAATTAATATATCACAGGATGATATTTGCCCTCTATTTCATTGCAGATAATAATACAAGCTTGTGTTAATACCATATATATATATATATATATATATATATATATATACATTTATTGCTTGAAAGGAGTTTGTGATGTCAATATAAAGACATTATTTAGGAACCTGTGTGAAGTTATTGATTTGTATATATGATCATTCAGCTTATTCTGGCTCTATTTCCCATGTGTTTAATATTGAGGAAATTGAAACACATGTTCTGAGTTTTGCAATTATATTTGTCAATGTATAATAAGCCTTATTCTTATCGGAAATTCTTGCCCTACTTCCTAACCACTGACAATCCTTTTCTCGTTTTTTTTTTTTTTTTTTTTTTTAATACACAACACACCCAATCATAATTACGGGATAAAATGCAAATGTGCTTGTTTTTTGTTTTTTTCCTATTACTAGAATACACTATGTAAACATCATCTACAGGAAGAAAGTTTTTATTTGTTTAATAATTCCTACCAAGGATATCATAAAGTTACATAATCAAATAATAATTTAAAAAGAACAAGTTGGAATGCCAAAATTTATAAACAATAAAAAAAATAGTTTTATGGTAATTATTCTTTGGTATCTCAACTTTATGAATTTAAGCACAGTACTAGATTGGCAGTTAGGTGTCAATTGAAATGATTAGATGTAACCGTAAATTTTATGCTAAAAGTTTCTTCTCTCACACTTCACGCTTGTGGAACTCTCTTCTGGCCTCTTGCTTTCCAATCAACTTTGATCATCAAAAATTTAAATGCAATGTCAAGTGTTATCTTTTTTTTTTTTTTTTTTTTGTTTGCTTAATTCCTGTTATTTTCTTCTTCTCTCTCTTTAATTATGTCTTATTTTTCCTATTGTGTCCTGGATATGACAATAAACTACATCTGGCAGCAAGGCCTCTGATCAGGGCGTGTTGAGGAGCATGGAACCACATCTTAATTGCTGGTGTTCCTAGGTTTACCATTGATCTGTTAGGGTCCCAGCTATGGACAAATAGTTAACCCCCAAACTGGGGTCAAATCACTATGATGGTGTAAAAATAGGTTTTAATACCATCAATACATTTTTGGAAAACATTACTAGCAATACATTTTGAAAAAAAAAAATATTACCAGCAATAAAAACCTTGTTGGGATTAAATAACCCAGTGAGGTTGATGCGCTGTAAAATGAACTAAACCAAATTTTTCTTATTCTTTCACACTCAGTAACCTCCCCTTGCATCTTAGTGACTTTGTTGCCTTGCTTTGTGATGACATGATTAAAAAATAGATAGCATGTACAGTTTTAGGTCACCTTTGGGCAAGATATAGTATTTGTCTCTTTTCCTGTCAATTGCAAATAAATAGATTTATATGCATCTTTAATGAAAGCAGCAACTTGCCTCAAACCCTATTTCAATGGAGGGGAACTTGCCTTTAGAAATGATTTCTTTTTTTTTCTCTCTAACATAATGAAAATTATGAGCTCTGAAAAACTCAATTATTTAAATAATTACTGAATTCTTTAGCTTTTTTCCACAAAAGATTATCCATTCTGCAACATAGGGCTTAACTATACACAGTCCAAGATTAGGGTCAGATGAAAAAAATAAAAATTCTCCTCAATATGGCCAATTGTCTTCATTATCCCCTTTGTCATTTATGATTACAAAATTATAACCTTTTTGTATTTCACATTTACCAAAAGGCAAATATGTTTGTTTCATATGTAAAATATGAGCACACAAAGTAGTGGGTGGATAGGTTGTCACATGACCATCTCCTCCTCCATTGTTGGCTGAGCATTATTCATTCTTCTAAATTGGAGGATCAATTATTTTTATTTGGGTATTCAGACTTTTTGAAAAAAAGTGATTCTGAAGAACATGTAAGTAGATACATAATTGAAAACTTACTGTATCTGTCTAAATGAATTGATTTTATTACACTGTAAGTCATTATAAATGACTAATTAAAAACTAAATCAGATTGAAAATTATGTCCATAGTTATTAACACATTGAAAATGTTTGAAAACCTAACAAAGAATTGAAACTATCTGGACTAAACCAAAATTGTTTGAGAAAGTTGAAGATTTAAAGAGAATTGCTGTTATTTGATGTCAGCAGATAACTTCAACAAACCTTTGATAGGAAAGTATTAAAAGGCATTTTGATGTGATGTAATGGTTAGTGAGTTTGTCTTTCTAGATCAACTATGACTGAGTAGTCAGTTGGATTCTCACTGGGTGCTCCATACTTTTGACTTTGTGTCACATCTAAGTTACACTTAATAAATTGCTAAAAACAAAACCTAATATTTACATGTTTTGTTTTAGCTTTTAATATTTACCAAAATGGGAACTCTCTCTCAATTTAACCTTTTTACAGCTATGTGCTCTCCCTGACATCAAGTCTTGAGGAATAAAATAACTATTATAAAACTCTGATAGGCATTCCAGTATATTCAAAATGTTACAAAACAAAATTGTGTAACTGTTTGAAAAATCTCACATACCACACCTTTTATATTGGTATATGGTTGATATATAATGAATGGGTTTTCTTTTCTTTTACAGGTCTCTCAATGTTTAGGTATTTCACATCCGAGCTTACAAGAGGCTATCTACCGGAGAAAGACCAAAAGAATTTTACAGAGAAGAGGAAACGAATCTATACATTTATTCAAGTCCCACTTCAGTTGGAACAAGTGAGTAATAGACTTTTTTTACCCTTTTTAATCCTGGAAATTTTCTCAATAAATGTTAACATGTAATTATAGTATTTTTCCTGTTGCAAATCAAGAGACAAGACTGTGGCTAAACTAAGCAAAGTTGGTGTTTTTGTTCAAGTACTTTCAACAATCTCAGCAGTCATCATCAGGAACATAATAATGTCTGTATTGTAGTAGCTACATCCTAGCATTTTTGTGAATATAATATTCTGACTTTAATTATCTGTGTGTATTGTACAAATGACAACATGTGTGGAATGGTTTCAAAGAGATTGGCAGTATAAGAAAATGAATATATTAAATATTTTCTGCACATTATAAACATTTTATATGCATTTTGAATATTTTATGCCCATTTTGTAATGTAGTCTCATTTTATTTAATGTGGGATGTGATGTTTTGCCAAAAATCACTGCAAAAGACTTGAAGGATTAACATATGCAGTTACTTAATGTATTTTTTGTTTATACATTATTTTTATACATACAAATATATTAAATAATTGTTGGACAGTCCATTTCATAATATATACAGTTACTGTAAGTGAATGCAGGGGTAAAACAAGCTTACTCAATAACATTTCACTGCTGAATGAGCAACCACACTAAAGAATGTCTATCCATGCATGAAAATCTCATCTGTTTGATTTTAAAGTTACACAACTGGTTTTCAAGATTCAAAATGGTTGAATACAATCTGAATAAGCATCATGCGAATGTTTGTACCTTTTCAGTTGAACATAAAGCACACCACATAAAAATGAGTCAAATACATCTGAAGTATAATTATTTGGTATACACACACAAACAAAATGAACATTGTTGTATTGTCAACTTGAAAATGAAATTATAAACAGCAAACTGACGTAACTCAATTTATCAGACAAATGCCTCCACTCTACCCAATGAATAAAAATTTCTTGTTAAAAAAAAAACAAGAATATTTAGTGAATGGAACTCAAAAGGCTTAAAAGGTTCATGACTGTTTTTGTCAAAATCTGTTGAGTGCAACAAGAGAGTTGCATATTTAATGCACTAATAATGGGCAAAAGAAAAATGCATTCATAATCAATAGAAAGACTTCAAGTCTTAGAGGACAGTTTGCATGCTCTAAATTCACTCATTGCAATCTCCAAGTAAAAATCAATAAATACAGATCAATAAGGACATTTAGTGCAGAACAAAAAATGCAATGATTTTTATAAATATAATAAAATTGTCAGACTGAATTTGACTTTCAGCTGAAACTGCCTCTGTTCATTTTGTATTAATTCCTTTGTGAAAGGCATGAATTCACTTTGACCTGTACTCTGTCCAGTCACCAGATATGTCAAAGTGTCTTGTAACTGTTATGCCACTTTGCTTGATAAAATGAATGATTTAAAACAAATTGTTAGTAATGTCTATGAACACTAGACTAAATCTTTCATATGTAAAATAATTGTTTATTCATTTCTGGTCAGTCATATTAACATTGCCATAGAGTGTATTTGGTTTCCTCAAACATTCAGTCCTTTTCTTGCTAGGATATCTAAGGGCTTTTCTCTCCTCATTGTGGGTCATGCATTTATATAACTTCTTGTCCATTTGTTTTATTTTTGTGTGTGTGTGTGTGTGCATGCATATATGTGCTAAGTTCAGCTGGGGTTGACTTCTTGTTTATGTTGGGATACCCACTGACATTCTTTGCAGCCCAATTCTGCACTTCGTATCTCTGGTCTCTGATATTACCGTCTAGATAAGCACTTGAACACCTAACTCTTTTTGTGACAGTGAGGTGGTTAAACATTAATTCTAAGCAGGAAATAAAAGGGTAAAGCCCAAAATGAAATATAGGCTGGAAGATAGACTGGAGATATTTTCCTTTGTGAAAATGAGACCATCTGGATTTCGTCTGTTCTAAAGTTTATTTTTCGTAACTGTTGAGAGTCTGGTATGTCGACAAAAACAGATTTGGGGAACAATTTTATCTCTTTCTTGTGAAATTAGGAAAACACATGTCACTGGCGAACAGAAAAACAGCTGAGAATTATATTTTTGTTAGCGAAAACGAATTGAGAAATGAAAATGGAGAATGAAACTACTACAAAGGTCAAGATTATGAAAATTGATCCATCATAACAGGTAGGTGATCTGGCATGTTTTCACTGAGACATCAACTGGCCAAGGGATGGAAAGTAGAAGTCTCTTTTTTGAGAATTTAGATAAACAAATATATTTTCATTGACAAAAATAAATTGGGAAATAGGTTTATCTGTTTCTTGAGAATTTAGGAAAACATTATTAATGGAAAGTAGGGCACCTCGGCGTGGTGTAATGGTTAGCAAGCTTGTCTCACTAGATCAGTTACGACTGAAAAGTGAGTTCAATCCTCACTAGGTGTCCCATACTTTCGGCCTTGTGCTGCATCTAAGCTACGCTTAGAAAATAACTATTATTAATGGAAAGAGAAGCAGATGCGAATTATATTGTCCTTGATGAAAACAAAAACAAGGAACAAACTCTTTTTCTTAGGGTTGAGGCTATGAAGATCAGTCATGTTGTGCCAAGAAAGTGTTCTGGTTTGTGCATAAGGAGTCAGAGAATTGAAATTTCATGAGCAAAATAAACCACCACGCCCTTTCTCTTATGCATTTTAAAAATTAGATTTGTCATAAAGAAAGTTATGTGCTCTGAGAAGTGGGCAGAATTAGAATACTGAGAAAGGAGGAGGAAGGGCCAGAGTTTAGCCCCCACCTGTGCTGAGTAGCGGTGCAAGATGTGAAGCAAGTTGGAGTTAAGGGAAAAGCAATCCTTGTGACTACTCCCAAGGATGATGGATAATTTTCCAAATTTGGAAAGTTGATTAAGAAACCAGAAATAAGGAACAAAGAAACACTTATTAGAATTAATGTGACAATTAAAGAACCATGAATCCTAAGAACCTTTTGACCCCATGCCAGTTTTGGGCTGATGTGCATATAAGCAGATAATTTTGGGGAGGTCATAAACTTTGGACTGAGATCCCCCATTGAGTGCCTCTGAGATCCATGCTAGCTGCCAACCAGAATTCCTGAGTCCAAGACTTCTAGAAGTTTAGACAAGGGCCAGTGTCACTAGAGAGATTGATGTAGGAAGGGTTAATTTTTTTTTTTTTTTACCAAGAGCTATATAAACCAACAGAAGATTAACCTCCTGAATCTCTCATTTTATTTTTTCATTGTGAAGATATTGTTTTCCTTAATATAGCACCCGCCACAGCTTGAACCAGTGGTGTAGGTGGCGAAAGGTGTTACATTATTTGGTGACTGTAACCAAGGATGTGACCTTGTTACAAGGAGGTGTTCCATTTTAACATTCTGAGGTGACACCAAGTGCAAAATTTAGAGTGAAACATATTCATATTGAAGTCACTGCAGATCCTCTTAGATCAAAGTCTCTTGATAAGCATTAAAATTGATTCAGACATCTAATATTTCCTGGCACAAATCATATACTAAAATAGTGGCTAACTGTTCTCCCATAGTTGTTTTAGCTATCCAGTTATTTTTTTTTTTTTTTTTTTTTTTAGTATTAAATTTAAGATTTTGTTTTTTGAGGATGTAAAATATGACTCCAAATCTAAAATTTGTTCTGTTTTTTAAGTAAATAAGGTTTTTATATTTTTATTTTTATGAACTTTATAGGATAACATATTTACCATTTGGCACTGTCTTCTGCCATCTCTTAGGTAATTTCATAATAACATTTATGCAGAATATTTTATTACTCTCAGTATCTTCTACAGTCTTGCAAAGATTTTAATTTTTTTATTAAAAGAATTCTACAGTGACTGTAATCTTTATATATAAAACAGAATGCCTGTATGTCTGTCTGATACTTTTTCACTCAAGATCTATCCCACCAATTTTGACCAAACTTGGCACATACATTGTACAATTTAAGAGATAGGTTCTTAGCATAGAAAATCGATGATTTTTAAAGAATCAATCGATAAAGCTGATCAAAAATCAATAAATTCAACTTTTTTCCCTCCAATTTTGTTCAAACTTGGTATGTAGGTTACTTACATCATGACAAGCTCAACAAAACCTCATTTTTATTTCTATACCACTGTGTTTAGTGAAAAACCATGAAAAACAAAAAATTGATTTCAACACAAATTTTAAACTCCCTTAATTTTCAAGGAATCTAATAGAAACTTCACTCATTTATAGCCAACAATAAGTTGATTATTTAACAGTCATTTAACTTGATAATTGTCCACCCATATAGTGAAAACCTGCGTAAATAGCAAAAAATAGTGTTTTTTACTGGTTTCTTTCTTATTCTTTGTTGATCTTTCAACCAATTTTCTTTAAACTTAACAATTGATTTATAAATGTATCCACTTTTACATCCCTGGTAGCATGCTGACAAATTGAATTTCAAAACCGCCAAAATAATTGTTTTCTGAAGTGGGTCTTCATGTTGCCTGTTTTACCCTTTCATGTCCTTAGCTAACTTCGATTGAGAGTGTACTGAATTTTAGTCTTATTACTATAGAAATGAAACTGTGTACAAATAAAAGATGATTTTTCATATAGAAACACTTTCACAAATTTTACAAAACTTTTGCTCTTTTCTTTATATATTTTCAAGTGCTTCAACATTTAAAATACAGTACTTCAGCTGGTATATTCTTGTTGCATTGGATTGTTTTTTGTAATCATTTTGTGGTGTTTTTCTTTGCTTTACCTTATTTGTTTCATCTGTTTTACTATTTCAATAAAACAGAATCACAGGACTGAGTACTAAGGTCATATGTTATCATGAAATTGGAAGAGTACTATTGCATTGTGTGTCATTTTTGAATTCTAGTAGTTTATTGGCAGTTTTTCAGTAGAGACTCCAATGCTGCATCCCAGACTGAATGAACAAAAGATAATTTTTTTTTTTTTTTACTCCCTTTATTTCAGAGGGGACATAGTAGTAGTAGTAATAGTAGTAGTATTAACATTATTTTCAGAAGAAGTGATAGGGAGAAAGAGATATAGGGAATGAATGTTAACAGGTTGGCCAGCTACTCATCATTTATGTGATGGCTTGTCTCACTCTGCTGAAACTGCAGCATGCCAAGGAATCTGGGAGCTGAATTCATCTTTGTTTCTATATTGCTGCAACAGTGCTGTTTCAGTCTTTGTTTTTACTTAAGTTTTAAATCTATTAAACACTGTCAGGATTCTATGCCTGCAAGAGGTTCAAAAATTTATTTTGAGTTATCATAATTCTGACCATTACATTAGAGTTTGACATTTTTGGCTAGTCAGTGTATTCTGTTAAATTATTTTCTTAGGAATGAGTTTTCCTGTTGATCTCTCTTGTAGGAAACATTAATTAGCAAACAGTTATATTAGCTAACACTCTTTACATGACTTAAAATCTTCATACAAGAGCCTTTGATTGATAAAATTAATTTCTTGAACCTTGGTTTTTATACACTGTTAAATTCAATATATAACTTGAATTTGCATAATTATTACACAATATATCAGATACAAACCATTTTTTGATCAGTGGTATGTTTTAAAGAACAACTTAAATAATTGAGTTTTTATTTTTAATGAGTTAAAATTTATTTTTATCTTTTTAAGCAATTTTTTATAAAAATTCAGAAAGTTACCAAAAATGAAAACTGTGTTGTGTATAGATGCTACAAATATCTGTCAGTTAAGTGTTGGTGTTTGGCTAGCAGACAGTTTTTTTTATTCTAATTAATTGTTATATATAACTCTTTTTAGTTCTCTACTAAGCATTTTGGCAATGTGACTTCACTCATCATTTTGGTAAAAAGGAATAACTAATCTTTTCTTGTGTTTATTCTTGGCTCAAGAAAATGGGCACCAAACAATTGCATCGTTTTAAAAAAAGAATCAAATTATTTTTAGATTATGGTTTGTTTGTCATGGCTCAGTTTCTGAGACCCTGAAGAATTTGCTGTTTACCTGCCGTATCAAACTGAAACTTGCTGTCTATGCATCTTGGCTTCTATTTTATGAGCCACACCCATCTAACTCCTTGCTGATCATATTTGCCAAGTTAATTGCAAGCCTCACTTTTGGGATATGAAATTACATGTGGGCTCTTCTCAAATGTAACCTTTTTTGCTTAAGAGAATTCTAATTCTAGAATCATTAAAGACAAAATAAGGCTGCAAGGTGAATAATTTTTGTTTATTGTAATAATATGCAACAAATAGACAGTTCTACACACCCTTTCTGTTCAGTTTGACTCTCCTTAACATAAATCTTGTCTACTAAAAAGAAACAAAGAATATTGTTTATATTTTATACAATATTTTCTGCTTAATGAATTCTTTTGGTTCTATTCTAAAATTATAAAACTATTTTTTTTTCTTTGTAGAAATTGTACAAATTCACTGATGCTAATTAGGTTGCTTGGCCTTTTGTTGGTTGTCAGGAAGAATTTTCTTTTTAAACTGATTCTCTTCTGTACTATACTATTTGTATGTAATTTTGTTTGCAAATAATGCAAAAATTTAAGCAAAAGAAACTGATGTAACCAGTGTGCTGGGATTATCTGTCACAACCGATGCAGTGTTGATGTGCAGAACAACTCAGAATTTATTCCAAAGCAAATTGGAACCAAATGTTTGTTTTATTTAAGTTTTCTTGTTTACTTTCATTTTCGTTCACCCAATCTCTCATTTTCTCTTTCATTTACTGTCCGTCTCATTTTCTTTTTCTCTCTCTCTCTCTCTCTCTCTCTCTCTCTCTCTGCGTCATTTTTCCCTTTCGTTCTGTGCGCCAATCTGCCTTTCATTCTGTGCCTTGATTCTGCCTTTTGTTCTGTGCCTCGATCACTCTCTCTCTCTCTTTCATTCTCTCTCTCTCTCTCTGCCTCGATATCTCTCTCTCTCTCTCTGCCACGGTCTCTCTCTCTCTCTGCCACGATCTCTCTTTCATTCTCTCTCTCGTTCTCTGTGTGTGTGTCTCTCTCTCTCGTTCTCTGTGTGTGTGTCTCTCTCTCTCGTTCTCTGTGTGTGTGTCTCTCTCTCTCTCTTCTCTGTGTGTGTGTCTCTCTCTCTCTCGTTCTCTGTGTGTGTGTCTCTCTCTCTCGTTCTCTGTGTGTGTGTCTCTCTCTCTCTCTGCCTCGTTCTCTCTTTTGCACATGCACACTTTTGTTCTCTCTCTCTCCCTCTTGCATTTTATTGGAGAGTTACAATTTTTTTTCTTTGTCTTTTTGCTCTTATATCTGATGATAACTGACTTGTATAAACTTGTTAATCTCAAAATATGACTCTTTTTATCTTACTACACATAATGAACCAATAAGCAGCCTTTGTTATTGATTTATTGCTGGGTTTTATTTATTTTGTAGTTTGGTGGTGGTGGTGGTGGTTGCTATGCTGTATCAGGCTGGTTTCTCCTAATCGTTGTTTTCACAGGCACACACACACACACGCTAGTGTGATGAAAAATTCTCAGCCTGACCCATTTCTCAAAATCTAACAAAATATTAAAACTTTTTTCAAGAAAGTCCTTGATCATCACCATCCCACACAAAGAAAACACACAAAATGACTATGCTACATAAATTGTCAATGATTACAAATATTAGAAGCCTTAACCATAAAAAGCAAACACCCCACCATCAATAAACTTTCATTCAATTTAGAAACAAACATGCTAAATAAATTTTATGATTAATAAAAACAAAATACCACAGACTGGCATATGAAGATATGATACTAGAAAAAACTCCAACATGTGTATGATGATAAACTGCATCCATGTCCTGGGTAAGACGATAAACTACGTCCAACAGCAAGGCCTCTGATCAGGAGGTTTTGAGGAGTGTGAAACCACCTCTTAGTTGCTGGTGTTCCCAGGTCCGCCCTGACCCGGGGTCCTAGCTATGAGCAAATAGTTAATCCAGATCTCATCCTGGGTATGACAATAAAACTACATCTGTGTCCTTGGTATGACAATAAACTACATCTGAATCCTGGGTATAATGATAAAATACATCCAACAGCAAGGCCTTTGATAATACGTTTTTTGAAAAAATGAGGTTGCAAGCTGTACGTTTTTGAAAAAATAATATTACCAGCTACACATTTTTGAGAAAAAAAATATTAACAGAAATAGATTTTTGACAAAACAAAAATATTACCAGGAAAAAAAAATTGTTGGCATTAAATGACCCATTGAGGTTGATATGCCATAAAACAAGACAAACAAATCAAATCCAACATTTGACACACTGATAGAACATTTGAAAACCTACAAAGAAGCACAAGGTACAATTAGAGACAATCTGATCAGCACACCTTTTCTTTTGACAATAATTTACAAATGCTAAAAAGTGTTCAGAAGTTAGTGGAAAATTTATGGTCAATGTCTCCCTTGAAAACAGACTAATGAACATATATATTAGTATTTAGGCAGCAATATATATATATATATATATATATATATTAGTATTTAGGCAGCAATATATATATATATATATATATATATATATATATATATATATATATATATATATATATATAGTATTTTAGGCAGCAATTTTTCATATATATGAGTGTTGACTTCAATGTTCACTTTTATATTTATATACGCTCTTTCTGATATTGTGTACTTTATCCCTTAAATATAACGTACCTTAAAACTATATTTCTTATATATATATATATATATATATATATATATATATATATATATATATATATATATATACTCTATTTTATGATATTGCATTAAAAGCATGTTAAAATTGCTATACAATTGGAGTTGGGTTTTGATGCACGTCAGTTTTCTGATGAGATGCAAATATGACTGCAGTTGTGTAGCAATTTTGACGTGTTTTCAATGTAATATCCTAAAATAAAGAATATTTCTCTACTTTGTACTGAGCCCACTTTTAAATTAAATGTTATGAATGATGGAATTGTACTCTATTCGTTCTCATCTTACCTATATATATATATATATATATATATATATATATATATAAATATAATGAAAGTCTTAAATTTATTTGTTCAACAGTTGAACACTTAAAGAATTCAATTGTTTAAGAAAAAAATTGGAATGTTAGTGATTTTATCAAAATTAAAGATATATATATATATATATATATATATATAGGTCATTGAAAATATATCTATTTAACATCTTTTCAATTATCTCAATATGACAGCTTGTCTTTTATTACTTACAGTGTCAATTGTATCTCTCCTGAATAGATAATTAAAAGGTTCAATGTCTTATCTGACTCTGTTTCACAGATTCACAAATCAAGGGTATTATAAATCTATTGAATTTATTAACGGGTATCATATCTATTTTCATATCTATCATAGACATGATATTTTCTCATAAGTTCAATAGATTTATCTTAGCCTTGACTGGATCTATATGTGAGAAACTGAAGCAGAAAATATGGCATTGAACAATTCCTTTATATACTTAATTTTAATGTTCTATTTTCTAATAGTGAACAATTTACAAAATTTGCTCATCTTAATACATTATTCTTCAGTAGTTTCCTGTTCAGCAAGTATTACTATGTTACACGCACACACACACACACACACACACACACAAGGAAAAGATCATTAGCCTACAACAATCAATCCAAAGCCTGTAAACTTTGCTTGGAGGAAAAAATAACTATTATTTACCTTCCCAGACAAAAAATAAATCACTAAATAAACGATCTGAGCTCATCTCAAAATGAAGACACAAAAATAAGTTTTTATTATATTACTTAAAAATCATAAACTGAAAAGAATAAACAAAAGAATATAAAAACAACAAGTAAAATAAATTAACCCAAACAAATAATAAACAAATTAAGAAACCATCTCTTGTTAAAATAGATGAAATAGAACAAATAAAAATAGAAAATAAATGCATAAAATACAAGTAAAAATAATGAATCCGAATAAATAAATAATTTAAACAATAAACAAATCAACAAACCAATCCCGCCAAAATAACTGTTAGAATAGACTACAACAATCAATGCAAAAATTGAACAAGAAAATAGCTATAACTGCTATATAACTATAAAAAATACTATGTTATTCAAAAATTGAAAACCGAATAGAGTATATAAAAATATACAAAATAAATAAGAAATAAAAATAAGGAAAAAACAAGTAACAATTAATCCAAAATAAATAAATGATCAAATTACAAATCACTCCCACTAAAATAATGGTTAGAACTAATAAAAATAAATATAAATAAGTATAAGTGACCTAAGCAAATTCCCCCCCTCCATTTTTTACCACGTTAATAAAGCATAGAAAAACTAAGAGAATAAATAAATATATAAAATGAAAATAAAAACAAGTAAAATAAATTAAATAAATAAATAAACAAGCCATAACCACCAGAATGGATTACCCACAATGCACCACTGACCCATATATATAAATAGTCAAGGAAAAATCCAACATTCGCAGCCTGATGATTGTGTCGAGCATGAAACAGCCTGTCACCTCTGAGTGTTGACTTTAATGTTCACTTATATGTGTGTGTGTATATATGTATATTAGTAAATTTAATGATATAAAATGGCAAAATCCCTTTCCCAACAAAATTTTAAAGATGTATTAAGCTACCAATCACTTGATGAATGTTATGATCCTTGTTTTTTAAAATTATATGCTGTATTAGGTCTTTCTTATATATGTCTCCAAATGAAGAGAAAGAACAAACAGATTTAGAATCCACAGTTCTCAGGCATTTACTTCTTTAAAAAAGTGTTCAATACAAAGGTAGATCATAATATTTTATTGATGTTTTTATTAAAAATATTTTACATTGCATAACTTTTTGATGAAAATGATTTACATTTGAAAATAGAAAACAATATGCTTGCTTATTAAAGATGGAGGGAGAGGAGATTGAGATTTTCAAATCTTATGGATATGTCTTTTTTTAACTAATCAAAAAAAAAAGGTCAAAGCTAAATCATAAAAGTTAAGAATATAGGTTAGATGTTGAGGGGGGATATTTATACATGTCTCGGGAACTGTCATATTACAAGTTTACACCATACTTCTGGTTAAGAGTATCCATTTAAGCTACAGAGAAATATTCTGAGAGATATGTATATCTCTAACAATAGGCTAATTTTTTTTAATTATTTTAACATTCTTTAGAAATCACTTAAAGGGGCCTCTGGTATAATTAAATCATTTTTTTTTATGTAATTTTGAACCCAAAATACAATTCTTAATTTATTGACTTTACATGGCAATTTTAAAATTAAAAAAAATCAAGGAACTGAATCAATATTACATGTACCATATGTATGTATGTATGTGTGTATATATATATATATATATATATATATATATATATATGAGAGAGAGTAGTACACAATGAAATCCAGAATTAGAAATTTAACTGTGGAAGATATTAGCCTTAAAGTGAAGATATTTTATAAAATTAAACACAGATATTAACCTTATAACATTAAATTGGGGTTATATGAAGAATGAAGTGTTAAATTTAAAATAAAAGAGGAATGAAAAATGCTTTCTTTTTAATTCATATAGATAAGGTTAAGTTTAAAAATACAAGTTTCTACTTAAAAATAAGATAATATATTTTTTAAAATTTATAATTAATAGAAAAAATTGGTTATATTAAATAAAAAATATTTAAAAATAAAATTATACATTAGAAAAAACATTTTTAACTTTAAAGATAAATTAAATCAAAAACAAATTATATTTAAAAATAAATAATTTTTTTATTTTTTTATAAAATATTTGTTTTTGATTCAACTTATTATCTTTAAAGTTAAAAATTTTATAAAACATCTTCCATTTAAGGCTAATACCTTCCACCCTCACCTGACCACTGTCTCATGCCTTTTGTCTGACTGAAACAGTGAAATTGATAAATTCTGTATTAATTTTTTCAACAGCTATCACAGTTAAATTTCTAATTCCAACACAGTCTATATACTGGGGTTGAATAAGACTGACAAAATTTTCATTGGTTGACAGAGATCTATCCCCCATTTTGGATTTCATTGTGTACTTCTATTTGCTCTGTAATAATAAATACATTGACCTCTTTTTGTGGATTAGTTTTAATATTTTATATTACTAGGATCCACTTGGATTATATACCAATGGATTTATTACTTTTACTATATATATATATATATATATATATATATATATATATATATATATATATACACACACACACACACAATTCCAACCATATCCAAATGTGTTATGGATATGATCAAAACCCAAAATATCCATAACAATAATAATTCTGAAGCAGGTATATATAAAATAAACTCAGAACAATCCCTTACGATACATTGGGGAAACTTACAGAAATTTAAGAAAAGCATATATAAAACACAAAAATAGTCTTATACACAACACCAAATATTCATTAATGCATACATTGATCACATAACTACTACATTATTGAACCAGTTCACTTTGCATTTATCTGATAATATCTAAGTTATATCACGTCTATATTGGGGTTGAATATGACTGACAAATTTTTTGTTGGTTGAAATAAGCCTATTCCCCATATGAGGTAATTTGGGATTTTATTGTGTACTAATTATTTGCTCTGTAATAATAAATACATTGAGCTTTTTTGTGGATCAGTTTTAATATTTTATATTACTAGGATCCACTTGGATTATATACCAACAGATTTATTACCTTTACTATATATATATATATATATATATATATATATATATATATATATATCAGAAATGTAATGAATAGAATCAATGTAATTGACAGTGTGTGTCTCCTGATTCCTTTTCAGTCTTGCATTGAATACTTTTTTCAGTGTCTGATTAGAAGTTTTTCTTTGATAAATTTTGTAGAATCTGCTTTCATCCAATGATTTGTTATCAGTAAAGCACCCAATTGGAATGTTCATTTCCTTTGGTTTATTAAATAATTCTTCATTCAATAAATGACCAAAGTTGGATGCTGCATTCAGAAATTAAATTTTCAGTATATTACTTGACATATTTTATTGAATTTCCACACTAACAGGCAAAATATTCTTTATCATTTCCAATAAGAAATATAGTTATTTTCCAAGCATAGCTTAGATGTGGCACAAGGCCGAAAGTATGGGGCATCTAGTGAGGATCGAACTCACTTTTCAGTTGTAACTGATTTAGCGAGACAAGCTTGCTAACCACTACACCACGCCGAGGAAATATATCTCCCTGTAGTGGAAATTCCAACAGTCATGTTTGCATGCAAGGTATCACAATTCACTTCTAATTCCAAACCAGATACATTACCAAGTTGAATTATCATTAACTCACTCTTTCTAAACTAATGGGAATCAACCCAACTTGCTTTTCTCCTCACGACATTCTCACTATCAGACAGTCAACACGGACAGATCATCAATATGTGTGTCAACAAAAATTTCAGTTCTTTTCCCTTTTCAGGCCATAATAGTAACAATTTATCTTTTAGCACTCAACAAAAATTTATAGTAAGAAAACCCCAAACAATTTCTTGTATTTTCTGACTAAATTATTTGAACACTCATTACACATATCTATAAAAAAAAAAAAAAAAAACACATGAGAAATCTAATCCATATTTGATCTGCATTTGACCCCAAACTCACAATTTTACTCAGTATTACTGTCTCTGGTGTCTTCAACATTCTATAACAATCAGGTAATAATTCATAATGGCTTTGTTGTTTCCATGTCTTGCTCATTCTCCCTTACAAAAGAAAACAAGGTTTACTTTTAGATTTTTAATGACAATATTTGCATAAGGAAAGTTTTAAACTTAGGAATTCCCCAAATTCTTGCTGATATCTGGATGGATTTAATTAGCTACTCGGTTAATCTGACCAATCAGGATACAACATGGAGAATTTTTCTTTTTCATTCAAATCATCATTATAACATGCAAGATTTATTAATTGGAATGTAATATTGTTATCAAATAGAAGAATTTGGATAAAGAACAATGCTATTATTCTGCTGTTGATTTCTCATGCCTAAGTTCTCATATAATGCAGTGTCATAATTTTGAAAGCTGTTTCAATTTTTTCCATCATTTTTCTTTTGTTCTGGTCCATATAAAGCAAACACTAAGACAATCATTCTGATGCCAATGAAATAAGGCTGAATATTTCAGATTCTTTATAAGCAAAATCCATTTACTTCTCCATGTATCATTCAATCCATACATACATTTAATAAAAGGAGTCCTTGTGTTGCAATAGCATTGGCTTCAGGAGAAACTTTCAGATATGCTTCTTGCTCCATGATATTATGTTTGTCGTTTTTTTTTTTTTTTTTTTTTTGAGGTTTTTTTTTAAAAAATGTTTTTAAGTCAGTTGTTCTAAATTCCGAATTAAGAGTAAAAGCTGTTGTCAGTAAAACACTTTCTTTTCCCAATGGTAGGAAAATCACCTTTTGCTCATTCTGAGCAAATCTATGCACCACTAATTTTGCTTTAATTTCCACACTGCAATATATTTTTTTTCTCTCATGACCCTCCAGGTTGACTGTCCATTGTAGAGACTTCTTTATAAACTTGAAATATTTTCCAATTGTCTTCTTCAGTATGTTTAATTGTAAAATGTTCAATGTGAAACGAGCATGAATGGGATTTTTATATTTTACAGTTTTCAGAAACATTTTTATTCATGTCCTACAATTTATTTGTGTCTCAAAGTTGATGACTTTTCAAGTACATTCAGATCCATTACACATGCTAAGGCAAACATGATTTCTACCATCAGTAGATTTACTACATCTACTGATAACATTTGCTTCAATCCAAATGTCACTATTTTATAGAAGATATATCGGTTTTAACTTTTGGAAAGTTAATTACTTTTCTGACATTTGTATTTTTGTTTCATCAGAAAATACAATTTGCAATAGACATTTTTTGTTTGTTTGATGGTGATAGGACAACATTGATTTCATCATCACATCGTTGATTAATTTTTACTGCTTGAGATTGTTTTTTTTTATATTGTATTAACTTCTTACTCCACTTTGGTTAAATGACATGTACATAAGCACATATTTTCACACACACACACATGTATGTGTATATATATATATATATATATATATATATATATATATATACACGCACATACAATTCAGTACATCTCTTCCACTTCAACTTTTTCTTCAAAGAATCCTTCTTTCAAGGAAACAATAAACTTATTAAATTTCTTGTTAAAAACTTTCTGCCCTTTAACAAAGTGGAGTAGAATTTTGAAAATAAAATGATAATCTGTAGGAAAGTGATTCTGTGTATCAGAAAAGTAGAGTAAATTCTCCATTTTCAACTGATTCAATTTTTCAAAGAAATATGAAAACAGGTGTCTATCATGCAACAGAATGACAACTTTACTAATCAGCAAACTGGAAATTGATTGGCGTTTTCAATACAATCTTTCAAGCTGCTCTACATATTTTGAACAAAGTTGCAATATATTGAATAATCACCCCATCAAATATTCACCATAACTTTGCAAGGATGTTGTAGCTTCTCAGTCACATCCAGCCTTTGGAAAGATCTCCTGCCATCAACATAAATCAATTTTTCATCACAAATGACAATATAATACAAAAATGTCTTTTTACACTGTTAAACAAAACTAATTCAATCTTTTCTATATAGTTTCAAAAGAAACTGGGGTCTGCCAAGGTGGTACTGCATATCACGTGCACACACACACACACACACACACATTTCCCAACAGTTAAGTTTAATGCTTTTTGGGGTTTTTTTTTCCTTTTCTACTCTCTGCACACTAGTTGATCTTTCTATCTTTTTGTTAATCCTTTATTAGTTTGGATAAAATTACATGAAAATATCTTCATGTTGAGTCATGTGAGTCATATTTCTTATTACAGACATCTCTTTTTAACAAAATGGAGCTGATTTGTTAGAACCATGATGGAAGAGAGGTTTTGGCAGTACTTCATCATTTATATAATCTCATGTGGTATCACATTTGTGCTAGAGCACAATAGTTCTGAGAGTACCCAAGGCCTCAGACTGCAGGTCTTCCCAGTGTAACAGTCTCCCATATAATCCCATTATAACATTCACATAGGCTGTTACCCTGGGGATTATACAGTGTGGTTCAGTTCACAGCCACATTCCTTTCAATTAAGAATTGCTTTAGCTGTCCTGATATAAAGGCAATTCCTCAGTGTGGATGTACGTTGTAGACCCTGAGGTTGATTACCAGTCACATCAGACAGTTGTTTGTAATCCTCTTGATATCCTTGACGAAAAATGGTAGATTTCAACTACAGAACACATGTAGCATTCTAGTGATCCCTGGGTGACACAGCTCTTTATGCAGCTCCAGGAGATCGTCCATGCCCTTTACTGATCCACACACCCTTGAGAGAGCATTAGCTACTACATTTTCCTTTCTAGGATGATAGATGATGTCAAACAAAAAAACTGGAAATTTCAATTCTCCATCTGGCTGTTTTTCTCGTATTTTATTTGGCTAGTCATCTTTAAGGTTTTGTACATGAACGCTACAGGCTTTTGGTCTGTGACTAGGCTAAAGTAGTGGTTGATCAAATAAATATCCATTTCTTTAGGGCCTCCACAATGGTTTAAGCCTTTTTTTTTCTATCACTTAACGTTGTCATTCCAACTATGAAAGTGTTATGGAGAAGAATGCTATGGAATGGCCAGATTGTCTCGGTGAGGAAGCAATAAAACATTTGAAAACATCTGTTTCTGTTACTAGGAGAATTACTGGGATTCACTGCCATAATAGCAGAATTGGCAATATCTCTTTTTAAACCCCAGAAGGAAAAGTTAGAAGGAAAATGGAAATTTGTGTTATTGGGTGTATTTTCTCAGAGAATGAGACTACCAAAGGGAGTAATGTGTGAACATATCCATGGCCCTTCATAAGGAAGAGATTAGGGAATAATTTCTGTAGTGGCTTCGACCATTCAGGGTCCAGCACTATATTCTCTTTGCTTATGACATACTCTAGTAAGTTAATGGTGCTTAACCCATAGGAACACTTATCATAGTGTAAAGTTGTATTTTTCAACAGCAGCCATGAGCCACTTCAGATGGCAATCTTGGTTTAGTTTTGTCATGGCTATATACTATTACATTAAATTTTTTAAAAAAGTTAAAATTAAAAGATAACGTTTAAAAGGCATTTAGAAGACATAGTTGCTAGCATCATCCACACTGCTGAACTGTGAGAAGAAACAGACGGACAAACATTTAAAAAATTAACTTTCATTTTTTTTTTTCTTGTGGCATATTGACTTTTGCACAGGACACAATAAACAGGCAACAGAATTTAGTCTACAAAAATAACATTTATGTGAAGGCAGCAGTAACAGGTTGTTTGAAAGACTCAGAAAAGGCTTCTGGAACTGTATAAACAAGAGTTTTGAGCATGAATAAAGTGGGGGTCAAATGAAAGGTGTAGAGGAGAGAGACAAAGTACTTTGATAGATTTGTAATTTTTTATCTACCTAGAATAGATGGGTTTTGTACAGCTCCAACAATTTCAGGTTGCATGTCAGATGCAGATTGTTTTATGTCTAATAAGATAACCTGATCATAAGCTGTTGTCGGGTCTAAAATTTTATTTTTAATTTTCCTTTGTCGTATTTGGTGAGACAATAGGGTTGCAAGAAAGTTGTTGAATAAAGTTTTCCAGTAGTACCAACCATCAGTAGTATCTTAATCAGATGCATCTAGGTCTAAATGGTTGAGTTCCATGTCTATAATTACTTTTGTTGATTTGTAATTAATAGGAAATTAAATCAACAAATTGGTTGAAAAACAGAGAAAAAGTGGAAAAGTCTCTTATGAGAAAATTATTCTCCACTTTTATTTAATCTAGCTTCAGATATATTTGGCAGACTTTACTAATTACTTTCACATTCTTTTCAGCATGAATTATCTCAAAAGTATTATATTTAAACTGATTTCCTCAAATAAAAATGGAATTAACTATGACCAAATTATCGATGTATGCTATGTACTAGCAATGTCTCCTTGTCGTACTACTTAGGGCTCTTTTCTTACTAACTTTCCTTGAAGCAATTAATACAGATAAAAATCAAAGCTAGTGTAATGACAGCCATGTTTTTCCCATGTCCTCAAACCCTTATTTCTTGTTCAACTGCAAGCATAGTCAAAACAGATGAACAATATATGAAAAGTCAATTTTTTCAGATGATGTGATATTTGCCCAGAGGGTGGAGGTGATGTCTATATATGAAATGAATTAAATGGTCCTTTCTTAATTTCTTTATTATGTTTTGGGAGGGGAGGTTGGTTAAGTGAGTGGGGTGGGGGAGCTGAAAACTAACAACTGTTATCAGTAGGGTAAATACAATCATTAAAAACAGCTTTCAAATTCCCACTAGGATTACATTTATTTCACTCTGCTGGAAAGCATAAATCCTTCTTTCTCTATACTCTCTATCATCGTGAGATATCGTGCAGAAATGGCTTGTTACTGGCATGTCCTATTGGTTGATTATTAAAAGTAGATAACTGAACAGCTTAGGACTCCCTGAAACTACCATTCATTTTTTTGTTTTGATTTTTTTTTTTGAGAAATGTGTGCAAACAGGCACCGGCAATTTGATAATAAAAAATAAACCTTAGTTTTCTACTGTGTTATTCTATAAAGCTTAGACTGTATCTGAAAGTTTTTTTTTTTTTTTTTTTTTCAATAAAACTAAAATAGTTATCTCCAAAAATTTACTGAAAAAAATAGCATCCCATGATGAAAAAGGTCCCAAACTTGATAAAAACAAAATTTTATTGTCAAAATGTTTGTTATTATTAACAGGAAAGACCAAAAATGTTTTTATGAATTTATTAATCCTTTTAGGGCATTTGAAATTTTGGTTAAATTTTTAATTATTTTTATTGTTTCTTTGGTATGGAAAGTTTAGCATCTTTTTTTGGTAAAAAAAACATTGTTTTGGAAATTCTTGCAAAAATCAAATAATTGTCAGTTTAATTAAATTTTCAGGACTGATTCACAACTGAACTAAATTATTTTGGAAATTTTATTGTTTTTTTGTTTTGTTTTTTTTTACATCTATTTTTTTACCCTTTTTATATTCGCTAAAATTCTTGGAGAATTTAAATTCTCGATTTGTTTTTGTCAAACAAAAACACCATTTACCAAAAATCTGCCCTGAATCATAAAATAAAAAATGCAATAATGTCACCTTTTAAGTCCTTCCCGGTCATCTAAATGTCCAACACCTACAGCTGATCAATAAAATGATCATTTTGATCCAGACCTTGCTTTATCCCACATTGTGATTAGTTTTGATCAAAAGGCCAGCAAGGATCAAATTGTCGTTGGGTATTTTTGTATTGGGCTGGTCCAAGTGAAATGAAGACACAAGAAAAGAAATAACTTGAATAAAAAAAAAAAAAAAATGTTATATATATATATATATATATTACTTTGTACAATACTTGGTTAGTTTTGTCATTAAAATCTAGCAGTTTGCATATGGACAGTTATCAACCCAACCCACTTAGTTAGATGTAACACTTTTGCTGGCTTGATTAAGTTTGGCACAAGGCTGATGTCAGAGGCTCTCTTCAGGCAGATAGTCATGTGAGGTTATTCTCATCCAGCGTCTGGAACAAAATCTCTCTCCATATTGTCGCTTTGATTCCTTTGTATTTATTGACATTCATCCAAAACTGGCATGGGGCAAGACACAGTTTGGGAATTCAGTATTTCCTTTATCTTCCAACAAGAATCCCTATCTGCTGTCTGAGTTCTGAAAATTAATTACATTCCATGGGTAGCAGTTGCAGGTATCAATCTTCCCTGATAACGTCTTCCTTCTCTTATTGGTATCTCATACCAACACTTTCCAATGGGTGTTGGCAGCTCTTTCACCTCCCTCAGTGTTCATCTGCACCTGCCACCTTGGCTACTCTTCAACCAATTGCTCTTGATTGCTTGACGTGGCTTAACTCCGAGGTCGTTAATCAAAAGAATTATCATTTCAAACTTGTCACCTATGCAAAATTCTGTACACTGGCTTTTTGTTTTTGTTCAGAATTAAACCCTGACCATGTGGCTCCTTCCACAAGGAATTTTATTCTCTGATTTTTATTATAGATCAAATCTTATCCGTTTCTCTCTATTTTTGTTTTTGTGACCAGTACTTTTACGGACAGGTCATCAGCCAATTATCAAAAGATCGCCACATGGACCTCTTGTGAAAATATCCCTTTAAGCAATTCTCCTGATTTCTTGTGAATTAAACTTTTTTTGAAAAAAGAAATCTTCAATCTTTCTTACAATCTGCCCATCACTATAGTCATTAACCCTTTTTCTTTTTTTTCTTTTTATTTACCAGCTCTCTCTTGGTATATCCATTGTTCTATTCATTAACCCTTCTCTTTTACCAGTAGCCAATAATGTCAAAATAAAACTATGATATTATTTAATTAATAAAGCAATTCTGAGTAGAGAACTTGGAGCCTTAAACTTAACCTGCCTGCTGACAAGTTCAGCTGCTGCTGCTACTTGTCACATTTGTCTGCACTCTCCAAAACTTTGCTTTTTACTGCTGCTGTTGTTAAAGCTTTACTGTCATATCACTTTCTTTCCTTATTAAAATAAGAACTAGATGAGATATCTGTAGACATGGACAATAGAATGAGAATAATCTACCTCCATAGATTAAATAGTTCAGTTTGAAATTCTCTGAAGCATACTTGGATCAACAAGCATGTGATGAAGGTGTGGACACAACAGTTGAAACATGATAAAAAAATGAGGACAATAGTCTGCATTTAAATAATGGTAACTCCTCATTCCAGAAATTCAGAAAATTTTTTTCTTTTACTTTTGCTTACTCACTCAAGAGAAGATACTTATTTGATGAAACTGCCTTATAAACTGAACAGATTAGCATTTTGTGCAAAAGAGAAAGATTCATGTCATTTTGAATGGCAGTTTTACTTTAAAAAAAAACAGACATTGGTTGGCAGGAGAGTCAAAAAGGTTAGACATTGGTTGGCAGGAGAGTCAAAAAGGTTAGACATTGGTTGGCAGGAGAGTCAAAAAGGTTAGACATTGGTTGGCAGGAGAGTCAAAAAGGTTAGACATTGTCTTGGATTTAAACAAGAGTCAAAATGTAGATACTGTTGCAAAAACTGTTGATCCCTTTTTCAGCAGGTTTTCACCCCTCTGTGCAGTGAAGCAGTCGGTGTAAGCTTGGCTAACAAATAGAATTTTTCCCTCTCGAACTAAATTTAGTAAATATCGAATAACATTTTACCTTGCATACAATTATGTCCTGCTGACTGAAACCATGAGAAACATTTTAGATATTTTAGCATGTTTCTCATGTTATTTTAATTTCTTTTTTATTTATGATTAATTTCTATAATGCTGGCAGGCACAGGAGATTCAGTTATGCTACATAAATGATATTTGTCAAGAATACCTACCTTCAAAGTCATGTCATTTTTTTTTTTTTTTTTTTTTTTTCATCTAAAAATTGAAGACCACCTTCTGGTACTGTTAAAGCATAATTAACTGTTCCCATATGATGGTGGCTGGTTATTATTTTGATCTTTACGAGAAAATGGGAAAATACCAACTTCCTGATTGGTACCATAGAGCCAAGCCTACTGAAATAAAAGGAAAGGGAAAAATAACATGAAATAGCATAGAAAAAATGGAAAGCCAGAAAAACTGTTAAAATGAGAATATTGCATAAAACAGTCAAAACATGAATTGGTGTACATTTTTCAAATTTTTTTTTTTTTAATGTTAATATTTTTTTAAGATTTTGTTTCTGTTTTCTGCTTCTCTATTTTCCTCAATTCATTTTGTGATTATTTTTTTATTTTTTGCAGTTTATAATCTATGGCTTCTTCCAGTGTGTTGATGCGTTCTTATTCATTTTTACGTTCCTTCCCTTGCGAATATGCTTGGCTCTAATCAAGCTGCTCACACATCCATGTGGTTTTTTCATGTATGGGTAAGTTGTCACCTCAGCCTTTTTTTTTTTTCTTTCTTCACATTTTCAGAATCTGTTGTTTTTTTTTGTTTTTTTTTTAACTTTTCTTTTGTTTAAATACATTCTAAAAATTGTGCTTTGCTTTTTTTTTTTTTTTTTTTTTTTTTTTAAACAAGTAAAACCGAGTTTTATATTGAATTTGTGGATAGTTCAAAACAAAGCACAGAACAGTGCTTGTTAACAAATGATACTTGATCATTATTCCCATTTGATCAACACTTGCTTGTCAACTGTTGGGTGCTTGTGTCAAAGGTAAACTTGCTAAATGTTTGTACTGATATACAATTTATTTTTAAATAAGGGATTATCGTTATTATCCACTGATTTACCTTGACTGGTGTGGCCTCATTTTTGTTGTTTTGACATATCTTAATTGCTATGCACAGTCAGTTCAAGCCAAAGTTAAAAACTGTCAGTGCCTATTATTATAAATGACCCTGAGGTTATTTCATCCTTGTCAAATAAAGCTAAGCTCTTTGTAATGAACTTTGCCCCTAATTCCACATTGGACAACAATGGTCATCCTTTACCTGACTCTCTTCTTCGCATGGACCACATTGTTATTTCTTTCAGAACTCAGCAAGTTTCCAAACTCATCAAAAATCTTCACTCTATAAAGTCTACTGGTCCAGATAAAATCTGTCTGGTTGTTCTTAAGTTATCTCCAGTCATAACAAAAGAGCTAAGCCTGACGGAGAAACATTTCCCAAATGTATGGAAAGTGCCAGCTGACTGTCCTGTGTTCAAGGATTGAGGGAAATGCTTATCCTGTCTCATTATTGACCCATCAGCCTTTTTAATGTCATCAGCAAACAAGAAAGTCATTGATCACCTCAACAGGAACAACATTCTGAGCAACAAGTGGCGTGGGTTAACCTCTTCTAGGTCCACTGTTGATCTCTGAACAGCCATAACACAGATAATCAGTGAAGTATAATTCCATCATGAGAGCAATCACCTTAGATATCTCAAAGGCCTTTGACAAAGTCACTATCAGGTTGAAGGTTGGTGTCAATTGTCAAGCTTCTGAAGCCTGTGAAAACCATGCAGGTATTCCACAAAGCTCAATCATCAGTCCTGCCCTCTTTCTGCTTCAGAATATGTTCAGATCAGTATCTACACAGATGATACAACAGTTTATGGATGACCAGAGCCTGGCAACTGATCTGTCTTCTGATCTAACAGCACAATGGGGGGAAAGCTGGTTTGTAATTTTTAATACTTCAAAAGCCAAACAAGTAACTTTTCATCATCACCAAGCTGATCTGAATACTAACCTGTCCCGATGAATGGTTACACACTCAATGGGGATCCTTGCTTTGAGGATCTTTTGGGACTCAAGTTCACCAAAGATATCGAGTGGAACTTGTATATATAATCCATTAATAAAAATGCTGGCAACATGATTGGCTTGTTGTACCACTCCAGATAGTACCTGACTTTACCTGCTATGCTCTCTCTCATGTAGAGTCAGATCAGACCAAAAATGGAGTATTATTGCTGTATCAGGGCTTGAACTGCACAATTCTCTCTTTCAAACTTTGTGGGCAATGAATTATTTTTTGCCCTATAACCCCTTTCTTACTGATGAAATGTTGCAAATCTATTGCTACTCTATAACTATTTCCATTGGAAATGTTCAAACAAGCTACAGTCATTATTTCCACCAGTTCAGACATTATTCTTCTATCCAACAGTACTATTGTATTTGTCATAGTTTCTGTAGAAATAAATTGGAGGCATTACATTTGGAGCATTTCTTATAATTATTTATTATTCTTTTTTCATTGTAGTTCCAGAAAAATACTGGAGCCTGCCCAAACCTGTGACATTCTAAAAGGCATCATAATTGTGATAAGTTGCTGTATCCTCAGTTACCTGGATATCTCGATGATGTACCACATCATTCGTGGCCAAGCAGTTCTTAAACTCTACGTTTTCTATAACATCGTTGAGGTGAGCTGCTTATTAATTTTTTTTTTTTTTTTTTTGAAATAATAATTCTGGGCTTTTAATAAAATAATTAAATTTTTACCTGCTTTACTCAAGCAATTCTAAATAAACTAAAAATAAACTATCAGCTGTGTAAAGATTGTAGTCATCCCTAAAACTGCAAAGACAGCAGCCATATTTTTAATGGTGTCATCATAAAATCCTGATTATATACATCATACAAAGGCCTTTTTTTTTAATCTTAACATCAAATAATAATAATTTCCTGTCTATTGATTTGTAAAAGGCATAACAGATGAACTAACTTTGAAAGAAGAAAGTACTTTTGTTATTTTAAATACATTTTATTTTTAATTCTGACTTTGTCTCAACATTTTTGTTTAATCACTATTTTGAACTGAACCATTTTTTTTTGGCTTGTAACCATCAATCAAAATTAGATTCTTTGAATTTCTTCAATAAAGAATTTGCAATTATTAAATTTTATTCATCAATATTAATTTCTTTTATTCTGTATTCTAGAATAATATTTATACTAGTATTAGATATAATAGTTTTTGAATATGTATATTGCTTTCTAGTGCCAAAGGTATTTAAGTTCAGAATTTCAAATATTGACTTTTTTTCAAGTTTTATTAAAAAAATTTTTAATGCACTTTGTTTGATTTGCAGCTTGCTGATAAGCTCTTTATTGGAATTGGTCAAGATTTCTTAGATTCCTTATTTTGGAGTGCTACAGAGCCTCGAGGTCGAAAAAGAGAACATATTGGAGTTGTGGGTCATCTTCTTTTGGCCATTATTTATGTCAATATCCTTTCTATTTTAATTTCCCCAGAAGATTATTAAATATTGTTTTATTTTCTCACCTCCTTGAATAACTACTCTTTCAATGGTTGATTGTATGTCTGTATGTGTATATGTTAAAATCGACATCTGTGCTAGCAAACTGAGAGTGACAACACCAAGGATCAAAATTCTCTACTAGACTTCAAGGTAGCCTATTTGCAGGTGCACATCTACAAGTCACTCTGGCCATGCCAGACAATTATGTTCCATGGCAAGAGTTACTACTTGACCAGACTAGGGTTTGGATTTGACATTACACTGCAGATAATGAAATCCATCATAAGAGCTGTGCTATCCCAAGAAGAGGCAATCAAAAACACAACCTCAGCATATATCATTGACATCCATGTCAATGAGGATGTAGTACAAGTCTCATGTGCTGCAGAATTCCTGTCATGCTTTGACCTCATCAGTAAATACACAGAATACCTGATAGATGGTGCTAAAGTGCTTGGTTTGATGGTCTTGGAGGAGAATAGCATCTCAGTGGAAACAGAAATGCACTCCCAGGTGTCCTCCTAGTAATTACTAGGATAAAGATGTTCTTCCTCTGCAGCAAACTTGTAGGATATCTCCCAGTATATGGTGGTTGTGTGTAGCAATTACCATTATGAAGCACAGGGCAAGTGTAGTGGCAAAAAAAATGGAACTGATGATGCATCAGCTCAGGAAGATCTTAACAGAGATTGTAGACCACGTGAAGAGATGAATGGTGTGTAAATGTGAAAGTGTTCAATGCGTGGGTTGAGGTAATAGAGTATTACTTAAAATGAATGGGTCTACCATTGAAGATGTATGATGGTTGCATCTTGAATCTGACATAGCACAACAATCTATTAGTTAGATGTCATCATAATAAAGTGAGTAAATTTATCCATACAGTGGAAGTCTAATTAAAAATAGACTCCTTGTGTGTTTATTGATGAATCAGTAATATTATAAGCCTCAAGCAAAACTCGGTACCAAGGCTGAAAGTGAGATTTGTTGATAAAGTGAAGGCTGGAGATTTTTTCAGAGTTAATAGATTATTATGATTTGGTGGCATTGTCAAGTGAAAGCAATGCAGGTAGAATAACTAGAATTCCATAGAGGTAACTGAAGGCAATGAAACTGAACCTGAAGTGCAAATTTGTGCATCCACCAAAGATGAAATTGAGGCTAGCTGAATACTAGAAATATGCTCAAACAGTGGGCTTCCAGATGTCAAGCAGACCACTTACTTTGCCAGAAGAGTCACCCTTTCTGTATCTGGAAAGGCTGTCAGAGCAGCCATCAAAACTTGTATGGAGTGCCAAACAATTGATTTCTTACCAATTCATTGACAGCAAGGAAAACTGGAGGTGTCCAATATGTGGCACTGACTTTGATGAACCCAACTCACTATGGTGGCAGCCACTACTTGACCTTGATAGGCTGTGGGCCAATGCGATTTGCTACCTGGTCAACTGTTACACTGATAAAATTCTGTGAATGTTATGTGGCAGCTCGAGGCTGTATTTTTAGGATATGTAACCCTTGATGAAATTCTTACAAATAATGATACAGCAGAGTTATGGCCTTCACAACTTTTACTGATAAATAGTGCATTCGCTTATGCTTTCAATAGGCATATATGCCATATGGAAACTGTATCATTGAATGGTCCCACAGAACTGTAAGGTGAATTGCTGCTAGGAATAACTGTTCTATCAAGGAGGCACTATACTCATATAAAGTGACACCCCCAAGGATGGCATCCACAGGGTCAGGGTGGTCAAAATGGAAACCTCTTATAACTTGAGAACTGTGTGTGTGAAATTATATATATATATATATATATATATATATATATATATATATATAATATAGAAAGAACAATGAGATTTATAATTAAGAGTTCTTAGCATTTTTATTTTTAAAAACAGTGCTAGATACAACAGTAGAGCATAATATTATAATTGCTTGTTTTTAAAATATATAATCATCACAACACCGAAATTCCCATGTTTCAAAACTGAAACCTCAATTTAAATACAAAGTTGATAATAGAACAGAATTTTGTATTTTAAATTTAATTTGTATGATTGAATTTAAATTGAAGTTTCAGTTTTAATACATGGGACTTCCTGTTGTGATGATATTTTAAAATAAATAATTATATATATATATATATATATATATATATATATATATATATAAAAAAAAAGACAATAGGAAATCTAGTTTTAGCCAATGCATTTCATCCAATGTGGACTTTTCAAGGCAAAAAAAATTCAATGAATTTATTGAAACAAAGTATCTATAAACAACAAACAATGTCATTAGCAATTAGAAATTATAAGAATATATATATATATATATATATATATATATATATATATATATATATAAAATGTAGAATGAATGAATGTTTATATTTCTTTTCTCAACTGAGTTTTAAATGTGCATTTTCTATAATATTTCTTGTGTGACCATGATTTCTATGTTGGATACAACGTCAAAACAGATTCTTTTTGTCATTTATTTTCTTTAACCTTTTCACTTCTCCACAGTATTTTGATTTTAGTGCAGGCCACCATCTTGAATGTTGCCTTTAATTCTCACAACAAATCGCTTCTTATCATCATGATGTCTAATAATGTGAGTATCTGACATTTTCTTTACAATGGATCTTCCAGATTTCATTCCGAATATTATTTGTTTAATAAGTATGAATTTCCCAAAGCAATTTCTGAAAGTACAAAATGAAAATGATTTTCAAAACAAATCCATTTATGTTCTAAAAAAAAAGAAAAAAATTTGTTTTTCAAAAACAAATCTTGAATTTTTTTTTTTTTTTTTTTTGGTTTTGGTTTTTATTCGTGATTTTTGCGAAATAATTCTCTTTAAACCTGGTCTTTTCCCCTGCATTTGCATTTAATGTGGCTTTTTCTTAATTCTGTTTTTCTGAGTGGCAAATGATACACTTTGAATTTTTTTTAAAAATGTTGGCGTATATTGCATGATTTATGCTAGAATTGAACATATCACTCCTCTAGAAAGAATGCTTCACATTTATTGAGTGGAATTTTATATCGTCATTAATATAATCCTCGAATTTGACTGCTTCTGCGAAACAGGTTAATTTTATAAAAAAGACGCATGAATCTTAACAAGAGATTCTCTCTGGTTTAAAAGCAGAACCTTTTTGTTTTCATCTTTTTTCATTGATCACCAGCACCAAAAGCAAATGGAAAACTGCCTTTGATTTAATGACGGCATCCCTTGTGTGTTTGTTAAAGGTTTCTTGGTTGATTTATAAATTTATTTGCCACTTTTCTACTACAGCCAATCATTGACATAATCTTGCTAGGTAAACATGTTACAAAATGAGTTAAAAGCTTGAAACCACTTCACTTCATAATGTTCTTCAGACATTTCAAATCTCTTCTTAATCTATTGATTATTGATGTATTGATTCTCACTTTCTGAAAGAATTACAAGAGAATGACTTTTCTCAAGCTTATCAACGATTCATCTTGGATTTTATTTTACAAACAAAAAGAATAAAACCTGGATAGATTTTGTTCACTAGTAAATTTATTAGTTTTTAATTTAAAATTTTTGTTTAAACTGGCCAACCATTGATAAACTATTTTTAATGTGAAAAATTTAGAAAACATTTTTTTGTAATTTTATGTACATTTCTATTTAAATTTTAATCACACAAATTAGCAGCCATTATTATGATCATTAATATTATTATTTACATTAGTGATCTGAATATCTATGATTTACTAATATATCATTATTTACAGGATTTTAAATTTATTTCTTTGATGAACCGGATATTATTTATATGGCAAAAATATTTTTATCCCTCTATCCATATATGACTATATACCTCCTGACATTCAAGTACATAAAAAAAAAAAAAAAAAAAAATATTTCCATATGCAAAAATCTAGCCAAATCTTTCTGAAAATGTCAATATTTTTCCAGATTACTTAATTTTGAACTATTTTAGTAAAAATTTTGAATTTAGTCCTATGCACCCACAAGTGTTATTGCATTTACAAAACTCCTTTCAAACTGTAAAAAAAAAAAAAAAAATTTCCTATGATTTTCCTTAATTTGAAAATTTTTCAGTGAAAAATTAATATTTTAGAAAATTTACCAGAATTGACTCACTTCACCAGTTAGCAGCCAGAGGATAGTAGTTTGAATTTTTTTATAAGTCATTAATTAAATTATTTTCAAAGCTTGTGAGAAGCAAACTTTCTGCAATGGAAAATATTAAAAATAAAAATTGATCACAACTAGAATCCTTTTAAGGGTCCTCCTGTCCAAAATTCGACCTTGTGAAGGAGGAGGTCAAGCTCAGATATCTCCTTAAATGTTAAATTATAATAAACAGAAAAATAAATATAAGTATTTTTAAAAATTTGAATTATCTTTTTTATTAGAAATTATAATAAATTGTTTTGTTTGTTTTAATAAGTAAATCATAAAAAGTATAATTAAAAAAAAAATTTTTTATTTAAATTTTTTTTGATCCTAATTTTAGTTTGTCATGGAAGCTTAACTATCTGCCATAAAAAAAAAAAAAAAAATGTTGAAAAACATTTGGTCTACACCAACAGAAATTTGATCCAATCTATGGTGCACCATGAAAAAGCCCAATCCCAAATTCTGTCCCAAATCTCATAACTAAATTTGATATTGCACCTAATCGGCTAATGCTTGTGTCCTCTCCAAAATAATAGAAATACCAATTTCTTCTTTTGGATTTTCCTTTCTTTCATTTATTCATCTTTATTTAAATCAAATTTCTTATTTATTGTCAAAACTATTTTGGTTTTGTATTTATGTGATAAAATTTATTAGTTCTTTGGCTGAAAGATTTTATGTAGTTTTTTGTGTTTTTATAACGATAACTTCAAGTGTCTATTTTTTTTTCTGCATTTTATGCTTTATATATTTATGTTGTCTGCAAATATCTGTCTAGTATTGATAGGAATATGGTGATTGTGTTTTATGATGACTAATATCAACTTAGTATTCAATAATAAATACACAGACTTGGTGTACATAAGACAAGCAGATAAGCAGCCCACACGGTCATCAACAGTTTTTTTTACTTATTGTTCACTCAATACAAGGCCCATGAGCCACTCAAGATAGAGAGCTTAAGAAGAGGAGGAGGAGGTAAGAAGTGTAGTTTAAGATGACAGGAAAGTTAACAGTTAAGTCTAGACTTAAAAAGGTTAAGATTGTAGTAATCCATGAAGCAGCAGTTCTTGGGGAAAAAGCTTTCTGAATGGAACTTCCTTCTTACTAACAAAATATGAAGGGAAAGGGGGGGGAGATTCATTCCAGTCTGTGGCATAGTGAGTCTTAGCTGTGAAGGTCTGAACTGGTGGAACTAAGAAATGTAATTCACCTGAACACTTTCCATGAAATTAGTGATAGTGGGTGAAAGGCTTACAGTGTTTTCTTTATGGGGGAAAGTGGTTGTAAGATGGAAAATAATTCATCACCCACAAGGATACAAAGACATTTCTAAATTCAATCAAAGCTGGAAAGTGATTTTTGGGCAACTCCAGCGCAGATATGGCGACAATATTCCATTATTGGTCTGATCTGGCTCTTGTAACGATAGAGCATATCAATATGGGTCAAGACATGATTTAAATTTATAATATTCTTGTTGTGTCGTGTATATCGCTAAGTAAGCGTTCGACCTCTGTTCTAGTTGGTGTCCATTTATCATATGAGCTACCTGCTCATATGCAAATTATACTAATTTGCATCTCACTACATCTCCCTATAACGGAGGGGCCTTATGCCGCGAGTACTTCTTGTACTTCTTCTTGTGCCCTCCTGAACATCTTCCTTTATCTCTCTCCTTTCCCTTGGAGATCTAGATCTATCATGTCTTTCCCTATAATCGAACTGTTCCTCTTGCATACTCTGGTCTTTCTCTTCTAACTTGTCCCATTCTACTTCTTCCTCTTCTAACTCATCCCTCTCTACTTCTTCCTCCGCAGTTTCATTCTGCATTAACTCTTCTGTTACGTCAATAATGGGCATCTCTGAAGGCATTTCCTCATCTGATTCTTCTCCTTGGGATCTTATTTGGTCAGCATGAGCTAGAACACTGTTCCCATTTTTCTTTTATTTAATATTGCAGTATTATGTCCTTTCTGCATAATAAATTCAGCTGACTTCAGGTTGCATATTCCTATTTCTTTTGTACCACATCTTTTGATTTGTGGCATATGACATAGTCAAAGGGGACCTTAATTGTCTGCCCATTAAGGCAGATGGACTTTCCGCCTGCCTGCATGTAGAATTGTTCTGTAACTTAATAGTAGTCTTGGTAGAAAATCATCGATTTCCTCCTTCTGTTGCAAGCATGCTTTTATGCCCTTCTTTACCGTCTGGACCATCCTTTCCGCTGTCCCATTACTTTGAGGGTGGTAGGGAGGGGGGGTCTTGTAAGGTCTGCATCCTATTTTTCTTAGCCATTCATGCAAATCAGCATCCACAAATTCTGGTACGTTATCAGTCACCAATGTTCTCGGTGTCCCATTCCTCGAAAATATTACTCTTAATATTTGTTTTACGGTGGTACTTTTTTATCAGGTACTCTCACCACTTCAGGCCAACCTGAATATGCGTCTACTAATATCAATAATAGTCCTATCCCATTGACAATAGGCATGGTCCATGTGTATCTGCTCCATGGTTCTACTTCTCGGGGCCATACATGTATTTTCTTTTGCTTAAAATTCCTGAGTTCTGTGCATTTTTTTGCATCTTCTTACGTAGTCTTCTACATCTCTTGAGTACCCCGGCCACCACGCTTCCAATTTTAATCTTCTTTGCGTAGCTGCCACTCCACAATGTACGTCATCGTGTACACTTTTTATAACCTGTCTCCTCTGTGTTTCTGGGGGAACTACCAAGTCTCCATTACATATTATCCCGTTTTCTATATTCATTCTGTCTAATTTCTTTGAATGGTCTTTCAGCCATTGAACAATTTCCCCAGCGATTCTATTTTATCCTCGACATTATTCTATTTAACACTGGGTCATTTGTAGTTTCAGTAGCCATTTTATCTACAGATATTACATCGGTTTCTACAAGGTGCAAGAATGTGTCTTCAAATTCCTCGTCGTTTTTGTCCTTCTCCTCTCTATAAAACCTCAATCTAGATAAGGCATCAACGTGTGGTATCGTATTCCCTTTAACATATTCAATGTCAAAGTCAAATGCCATCAGTCTAATCACCCAACGTAATATTCTGGACGTTGTAACTTTCGGTAGCTCTTTTCTTGGGTTGAAAATAAATTCCAGTGGTCTGTGATCACTTTTCAACAAGAATTTTTTTCCCATCAAGAACTGTCTTGCTCTATCCGTTGTCCACACTATGGCTACTGCCTCCCTTTCTATATTTGAATAATTGTGTTCAGTTGTTGTTAATCTCCTCGATAAGTACATTATGGGATGCCCATCTTGTGACAAAATACCAGATATGGACTGCTCACTAGCGTCAGTAGTTAGAATTATGTCCTTCTTAGGGTCAAAAATTTGTACTATTGGCCTTTTTGCCAGAATCTGTTTTAAGTTTTCAAAGGCTTTCTGTTGGTGTTCTAACCAAATGAATTCCACATTTTTTTTTCTTAACTTAGCAAATGGTTCTGTCAACTCATTATATTTTGGTACATATTTTCTATAAAAATTTACCAAACCTATGAAGGACTCCAACTCTTTTTTTTTTTTTCGTAGCAACTTTTAGAATTTTCTCTATTAGTACTTTATCTGGAGAGATCCCTTCCTTTGATATTGAGTAATCCAAAATGATATTTCATTACTGTTGGTTACACACTTTTTTGTATTTATTGTCATACCAGCATCTCTTAGCGGTTCAGTATATTTTCAGTTTTTTTTCTTTAAATCATCTTCATTTAAATCTCCAACACATATATCGTCTTGATAACAGATGGTATTTTTCAACATTTCCTATTACTTTTTCAATAGCTTTTGAAAAATTGCACTTGCTTGTTTTTTATGCCATACGGCATTCTTTTCCACCTTAACAGGCCTATAGGTGTGTTTATGGTCGTCACTTTTTAAAATTTTCATTTATTGGTATTTGGTGGTAAGCTGATTTTAGGTGTATCTTCGAGAATACTTTCATTCCAGCAAGTTTATGTAAAGCTACTTCCATATTCGAATAGGGTACGAGTCAGCACAAACTTTATGGTTCACCCCTTTTTATAATCTCCACAAATTCTCAGGTCACCATCTTTTTTTTTCAATACCACAATGGGTGATGCCCATTTACTTCCTCCTGAGGGCAGGTTCTAATAAATCTTCCTTTATTAGCTTTTCGCAATTTAGCTATTACCAACAGTAATAAATGCACTGGTATTTTTCTCGCTTCAGAGTAGGAGGGCGAAACATTTTCTTTTAATTTCAGGCTAGCTTCATAATTTTAAAATTTTCCTGTTTTTTCTATTTCTATCTCATTAATCAACTTCGTTGAATTTATTTTTAACACGTCATTCCCCAGTAGTCCATGCATTTTTCGGCAATTTGTAACTATAATGGGTACTATTTCATATTTTCTTTTTAGTTCTATTGAACCTTCAAAGTAACCCATAATTGCTATAATCGAGCCATCAAACTGACGTAATTGTACGTTGATTTTTTTAAAAAACGGTTTTCCCATTTTTTCCCACAAATTTCTGGTAATATCGTGACCTCACTACCTTTGTTGACTTGCATTTCGACAATATAGTCGTTGATTTTCACTTTTATTTTTGTATCTCCGTTCTTAGATCCAGTATTTTGTATATTATCCTTTTTTACATTAAAAATCTGTCTGTTTTCATCCTCTACTCTTTCCACATTTTTTCGTTTTACATACTTCTTTTGAAGTGATTTTTTTTAAACACTTTGAACACATCTTTCCAAAGGCTAGGTATTTTTCTTTTTTCATTTCATGAATTTTTCCACAGTACGCACAATTTTTTTTTTTTTGTTTGTGCCATATATGTTTCAGCCATTATTTCTTCAGAGGATTTATTTTTTATTTTGGTTGTAGGTATGTATTAATTCCTGCTGTTGTATAAATTCTATACACATATTTAAAGGCATGTTTGTAAGTTGTAACTGTTCCATTAACTTATATCTATGTGCTGAATTATGCATACCTTCAATTAATCTTAGTTGGATTAATTCTTCTTCCATTGTCTGCTCTCCTGTTCCTAGTTTTTTGAATTCACAGTATTTACTCGCACTTCTTAACCGGTGTAAATATTTTACTATCAGTTCATCCACTTCCTGCTTCATTGCCATAAACTTGGTCATTCTGCAATCACCAGTCTTTTCTTTGGCCTCATGTTTCCCTTAATAACCTGACTTATTTCTTCGAAAGTCATTTCTTCTAGTTCTCGAGGGTAAACCATTGTAGCAACCTTCATAATCGCTTCACAACCAGCAGTAGCCATAAACAAGTCAGTAATTTCATTTTTCCCTCCTCTGTTTTTGTTGTCTTTCAACTTTTTACATCTTGCATTAGCAGCAAAGCAACGAATCCACATATCTACGTACTCTGGGTCTTCAAGGACCAAAGAGTATCCTATCGCCATTGTTGTGTCATGTATATCGCTAAGTAAGCGTTCGACCTCTGTTCTAGTTGATGTCCATTTATCATATGAGCTACCTGCTCATATGCAAATTATACTAATTTGCATCTCACTACAATTCTAAACACCAAATGAAAAAAAAACATATATCAGACTGGAGATAAACATTTGTTGTATGAAAAGAAAAAATTACAAAAACATTATTTAAACTTGTCTGTGGTCTTTAGTAAAAAACAAAAAAACAAAAAAACTGCTTAAATTAAAAATGGCTGTGTGTGTGTCTAATATGTAAATATGATACAGAGAAATGTTGGCATATATGACTATTTCTTGCTTTATTTCTTTTCTAGTTTGTTGAGATAAAGATAAATGTTTTTAAAAGAGTCGACAAAAAGAATTTGTTCCAGATCTCATGCAGTGATGCCAGAGAAAGGTTCCAGTATATAATTCTATTATTTGTTGTCTTTGTACGCAACATGGCAGAATTTTCTTGGAATCCTGGTAAGTGGAATTTGTTTTTCTGTTGACAGATAAATGTAAGAACAATGAAAACAAATATTAAAAGAAAAAATTATCTCAAATTCTCAGCTGAGTGACCATTCTTGTCATCATGATTCCTTAAATAGTCCTGACCAATAATCCTAAGATTTCATTGACTGAAAGAATATAAAATTGACAAAGATGATGATATTAGCCTTGAATGAGGTGTAGAATGAATTTTAATTCTATTTCCTTTTGATGGTTTGGATTCAAATAATTTGAAGAAAACTTTTTATTTTCAAATTAAATTTAATAATGCTCTTTACTTTTTTTTTATTGTCAGCATTGAAACTTTAACTTTCTGTCAAATATTTGCATCATATTCTTCAAGATACAGACTTTCATATTGAATTTAAAGAGATTTTACTTTATAAGCGTACATAAGAAACTAGCCTGGAAAAGAAAAGAAGAAAAATTAAATAATGTTGAAAGAGTTTTTTTTTTCTGTTCAGTTTCATTAGCCAATGATCTTTGGGAAATCTTTCACTTAACAATCCACTTTTTTTTTATATGAAACAACTTAGATTTATAACATTGGTTCAGTCAGTTATGTACCATACGTAATACACACTTAGGCAATCATGTATCTTTCTATACATAACTAACGAGGCAGATTTTTTTTTTTCCCTGCAGTAGGTTGCCATTTCTTTCTGTGGTAGACCAGTTGCCACCCTGGTCTGTCCTCCTATTTACCCATAGCTGGGGGGAGAAGAGGATTCATACCTTTCCCAAGGGTATTAGCATGTAAGTGAATGTAATGGATTCAACTCAATTACATTCACTTATGTACTAATACTCTTGGGAAAGCTATGAATCTTCTATTGGTTAGCAACCTTATTTCTCTGACTAATTTATTACCATAGTGATTTTGATCCTCACTGAGTACCCTCTATATTTCTGACCTTGTACCAAACTGAGCTAAGTTATTAAATATAAATAATAAATGGCTTATCATTTCAGACTTTTTTCTTTTTCAAAGCTGTTTTTATATTAATCAGTCCCTATAAGAGTCATGAAATGATCATGACTGTTAAAAATGTGTTCATTAATTGAAACCAATCTTGAATATCATGATTTTATAGCAAAATAAGATTTTCATTTGTTGCATTGAATCTAAAAAGATTTTGAATTAGAATCTGATATGGTATTCAAAAGTGATGAAGTAGAAACTTGTAGATCATTTCTGACTTGCATATATCCACAACTAACACGTCTCAAGTATTCATCAATATATAGGATCCCAAAAGAGAAAATGACAATCAAATTATATCCCACAGTAACATGATCAGTTATAAAAATGGAATGAACTGAATGCCCAAAAGAAATGCGGCAAGAAGCCCAGCGTAGAGATTGTTTTATGAAATGCGTCTCCAAAAATACAAAATAGATTCTTTTATGCAAATAGAGGTAATGTAGTAAAGAGAAAGAAAAGCAAAAACTGAAAGAAAAATCCTAAAGAAATTATAACTAATCTCTTCTTCTGGTGTAATTTGTAGTAGTAGTACAAAAATTGACCTATTGTAGGTGAACTCAAAAATGTGTGATGTAAATGCAAGTTTATGTAGAAAGAAAAAATGCTGTATTAAAGACATTGTGCTACAATATAAAATTATAATAGAAATGAATATTTTCTTGTTTCTCTAGAACCTTTATTCAAAACAGAAATTTATCTTAATGAGCCTCTCTTTGAAAATTCTATACTGATCTCAGTTGACCTTTTATTTCTTTTTTTTTTTTTTTTTTTTAATATTTTTACTGATTAAAATAACTTTCCAGTTACGTTGTGCATAGCATTATTATTTTTTTTTTTCATCAGCATTTCTGAATTCCATGAGTTACTTTGACTAGTATCCTGATCTTTGTTGTAGTGATCACTTGTCAGCCTGAAGCTTCCATTTCTAATGATGTAGCTAACTATAAAATTCTCTAAGTAATGAAGGATGTACAGTTTCTAAAACATGTCAGTCATTCACGTAAGAATATTTGGAGAACTCATTGGCTGAAACATTGTATTAAAAATTGCAAAAATAAAGATACTTGTTCAAATAATTCCTAGAATAATGATGGAGCTTGATCTCATGGCTTCAGTTACTATTAGAAAAGCCAGCAAGTAACCTAAGAGATCTATAATAAATATTCAATAAAGATGAGACGACTAGATCAACTAATGAAAATGTTCTTCTTTCTCTTTTAGATCACATTGCTGTCATCCTTCCTGATGCTGTCATGATTTTGATTGCTGAGGTTATTGTGGATTGGTTGAAACATGCTTTCATTACAAAATTCAATGAAATTTCACAAGAGGTAAAAAAACAAATTCCCATCATTTTGCTTGCTTTCATTAAGCACAACAAAAAATTTAAAATTTTAATGATCTCTCTCTTTTACGCACACCAAAACAAGCTTGAGTGTCTTTGTCGTCTACAAGTCATGGGTTTTGTCTGTAGATTCATTACCAACATTTCAAAGAAGTAAAGTTAATCATTGTAAAAGAAATAACAACATTATATAAAGGAAAAATGAAATTTCATAGTGTGTTAAAGAAAAAAAAATCACCTAGAAAATTAAATATTGATTCAATATGTTTGGTAAAAAAGGTAATATTGTATGTGGAAGAAAAGTTTACTGAGTAGCAAAATTCCACTTTTATTGAATTAAAAATTGAAGACTTTAATTCATTTAATGGCCACCATCCTAAAAATGGGTGAGTGGACATTAAATAGCTTCTCGGTAGAAACCTAGAATTGCTTCTCGATTTTTAGCAGATTTTACAGTGGTTATTAATGGGTTGATATTCAGTGCCTTTTCAAACCTGTTTGCTAAGCAGGAGATGCAAATTGTAGATGGAGAGAGAGAGCAAATAGAAAAGTGAATTATTAAAATGAAAATGATTTTTTTTCATGAAAAGTGATTCCAGCATCATAAATTTCTCATCAAACCCAGATCATAAAATCATAAATAAAAAGATAGAATTATAATTATAAAGTGTTTTCAAAATTCATCCTTTGGAACATTTTCATCGCATAGATTCTCTTGTGGTGAGTATGAAATAATAATAACTCCATTTACCCATACCCTTCAAATTTGAGTGAGCTGAGTCAAAAGACGGAAATAAATTTGTGAGCCTATGTGAAATTTTCTTTGGACAAATGTAAACCTTGCCTTCACAGAGATTGGCCGGCGAGCTGAGAAGGAAAGGAAATAAGTTTGCAAGCCTATGTGAAGTTGTTTTTGGACCAATGAAAACCTTGTCTCCACAGAAATTAGCTGTTGAGCCAAGAAGAACAAAAAGAAAGTCATGAGCCTATGCAAAATTCCTTTTGATATAAAATGAGGAGAAAAATTAAATTAATAAGTGTCTGAAGTCATGTGAAAGGTTTTGTTTCTGTTTATGCGTCCTGCGTTCAAGCTCTTGCCAGTGAAAAATTACTTGCCAATTATATTCTCGGCCTTTTAATCAAGCACTTGACACTTCAAAGAACTTTCTTTTAACAATCCAAAAAAGCTAAGTATTTCAAACTATCTCTCTTCATCTACTTTTGAACATATGTAACTGTATATCCGTTCTGTGAGCAACGAACTCTCTTACCTTTATGTCAAACATTTTTGAATATTAGTTTGTCAGATCATTTAATCTGTTGTATGAACATTTCCTTTTCATGACAATTCGTTAAAAGTACGGACTTTAAAATTTTCTGATTTATTTTCCTTAAACGAGCTACTGACAAAACTTCAAGCGTGTCAATTCATGAATAAATTCCTTATCTTGTTTTGTTAAAATTACCTGTGTGTTTCTTCATATTATCATCCATCATTAATTTTCTTGGTGTGAGTAAATCAACTGTTCATTTTAACCCCTAAGAAGCTCCATGACACTAGACTCTCAATTGCCATGTAAGAATGACAAAATCTTCCATCATTTGGAATCAAAATGACATAAGAGAACATCTTCCCTCTCTCCCATCTTCTGACTGGATAAATCACACCTGAAGCAGGTTGAAAAACATATTAGCCAAAATGATATTAATCTAAACAATTCATTGATTAGGGTTAATACCTTGTCAGAATTTCAGGCAATAATTCCTATTGTTTTATTTCATTTTGTCTTTAAAATTCGTAACAGGATCAAATATTAAGATGAAACTGCAACTTCAAAAGAAAAGATATTCAACCTCTTCTGTTTTTGATCTTGAAAAGCCCAAATATTTTCTATTTAATGATATTAGTTTTAAAAATCCAATATTTTTATCCAATGTAATCTGGAGATTTCAACTTGTGATTTATAAAAAGCATGATCATATTATTGTTTGTGTATAGGATCTCCACTTTCATCTGCATAATTCATGTTCACACTAGTATCCCTTTTCAGTTGGCACAATGTCTAATCATAAAGATTGTTCTGAGAAACAATTGCAAAAGAGAATATTTCTGAGAAGTCAATTCATTATGCAATTCACATTCTAGCCAAACAGCATTGGATACACAGGTTTGGTCATTTATAAGAAAAGCTGTTTTAAAATGGAACCACTGCACAATAGATTATTTCATTGAATTAAAGATGACAGACACTTTAAGGGTTGAAAGGATAGCTCAATAGCTATATCGAGAGAGATGTGACACTTTAAGGGTTAAGATAGATCAATAAACATACCAAGAAACAAGGCAAGATTTATTAAATTCAGAGGGTTTGGTTTTTTCCTTCTTCCTTGGCAAGTTAGACATTTGATATTTTTTTTTTTTTTTTTTTTTTTTTTTTTTACAAAAACTATATGACCAAAGTTGACAATTGACTAAAATTAACCTGATAAATAGTGGGCTATACTAAAGAATAAAGATATGAGGATGTCTAATGAATAAGTCAGGAGTGGGGGCTGCCTAGCTGGGAGTAAAATGGCTTTATTATTATTTTGGGGACTCTAGTTGAAAAAACCATCTGGATAATTTAAATCCACAGAAGATGGAGCAAAGCAGTGTAAAAGCCAAAATTGAGACACTATTGTTTTTAAAATACAGGTTATGGAATTATCTGATGGTCATAACCTGGTAAGAAAAAAAAATCAGTTGGGAAATAAAATTTAAGGTTTTTTGGCAACAAAGGCAAAGTTGGAGAATTTTTTTTTTTTTTTTTTTTTTTTTAATCACTTGTCAAAAAAGGAAGGGAAGGTGTGAATCTTTGAAGAGATGAAATTTCTTCAGATAAGTGTCGAAATGCCACAAGAGGAGGCTGTCAAGGGAATGACTGGTGAGTGTTCGATTGGGAAGGCAGAAAGAGTTGAGAAACTCCATTGATGAAAATTTTAAACATTAATTAAAATTAATGATTGGAGCAAAGCCATACCTGTTCGCCCTTGCAGTCTAGAGATCAGATTGGTCAAAGTGACAACTGAAGTGAAAAGACCTAGGTAGAACACCAAGGGAAGTGAAGAAATTGCCTACACTCCTTGGGCAGTATTAGTATGAGGTACCAATACAAGAAGGAAGGAGTTAGGTTGGATCGATATTCTGCTACCACTACTCCTTGGAAGAGTGGCCTCTCTAAAATTGGGCATGCAATTAATTTCCCAGAGTCAAACAAACAAAGGACTCCAAAAATCACCAAAATCACAAGCCATGTCAGACACCATGCAAGTTTTGAACGAAGGTCCATATAAACAGAAGATCAAAGCAACAACTAGAGAGAGAAGCTGCCAGACACCAGGTGAGAGACAACCACTTCACCAAATTTGTCTGACTTCCTGAAGAAGACCTTTGACTTTGCGCTTGGGTTCCAGAAGCTTTGTCATGACGAACAAAGTGTCACAAAATATTTGAAGACGGAAAGGGTTGAATAATTTTGCATGACAAACATATTTCTGCATAAAGAACTAAAATTGTACCATCAGCTCTGTACAAGAAATGGCATATAAAACATTTTCTTTATTACAATTTATCCTATGATGTGTGGCATCACTTTGTTTGGACTAGACCAATTTGATGATTCCTGTCAACAATTTGATCCTCGCCAGCCTTGTGATCTAAATCAAACACAATGTGGGACGAGGCAAGGCAAGGCTTGGATTGAGATAATTCTTTTAACAGTCAGCCACGGGGATCAAACCTCAAACGGACCAGCTGGATGAATGTCACAATATCATAAAGGAAAACAAAAGTGACAAAATATTACACTTGTGTTTAATGGAACTGCCAATTTTGACTTTTTTTGATTGACAGTTTTTTGCAGTGTAAATGATTAAATATTGTAATTCTTTGAAGATTTGACAATGCCATCCAATACAAAATAAGAAGGAATTGTAATTATAAAATGAAGTATCAATTAACATTGATTAATATTTTGGCAATTTATTTAATTGATAGCTATTAAGTCTTCAAATTGTGTTCTGAACTTTTTAATGCTTTCATTGAAAATGACTTGAAGAAAAGAAAATTTTCCTAATTCTAGTGAAAATGGATAATTCTACAAAATGTCATAAAATTTCTTTCTTTTTTTCCTTTAACAGGTTTATGCTGACTATTCTCTCAGTCTGGCCCAAGACATGATTTCTAGTCGTCAAACACATGTAAGTAGATGATGCTTCAGATGAATTTATATCAATGACTATTCTATCTTTTGTTCATTTAATACATTTACCAACAGAATTCTTTTCCTTGGGCTTTCATTGTTCTATTACAAAAATTACCAATTTTGAGTAGACAAGAAAAAACAATTGTTTCATGATCTTCTACTTGGATGTTTTAACTTTTTAAGGTCAACATTTAATATCTCTCTTTTCCTCTTCTTTTTGGAGTATCATCATTCAAACCAGCATCTTGGATCTAAACAATTTTTTTCTAAATTTCTGAAATTAAATTTTGTTATTGTTGTTGATTCATTTTTTTTTTTTTTTTTTTTTTTTTTTACCACATTTTGGCTGTAGTTCCATTGGACATGCCTTGATACAAAACTTAATGTGGTGGATATCCTCATGTGGATCAAATAAAGGGCTTTGTTTGATATTTTTGCAAAGTTATTATAGCAGACACTGAGGAAAACTGAGAATACAGTTATGAAAAAAATATATGTTATGAAAAAGCAACAAAATATATATATATATATATATATATATATATATATATATATATATATATATATATATATATAAACTGAAAGGAACATTTTATAAAAAAGATCTCGTTAATCTGGTATATAAAAAGTCTGTACAACTGACAAGTAATTTCATTTATTGATTAAATAAAATTTCTTTTTTGGGATATCTGGACAATTTCATTATTTTTTTTTTTTTTTTTTTTTTTTTTTAGGCTTTTACTGACCATTCCGATTTGCTCTCTCGAAGAATGGGTTTTACTCCTCTTCCTTTGGCCTGTATTCTTTACCAAGTCTGTGTCCGCTCCTTCAAGGTACATGGCTATGTCGGCTTTGCTGTGCTTGTCATGGTGTACCTTTGGTAAGTAAATACATGTATTTGGCACTAATTTATTATCTGACCCATCAACAAAGTAACTCTTTCTTTGATGTCTACATTAACTTTTATTACAAGTGAAAAAAAAAATGTAACTTGCCTTAGAATAAAATATTCTGTCTTAACTTGAAAGACTTCTTGAATAGAAATCTTGAATTGCATTGTGAACAAATGCTGAAAAGCTCTTAGCCCAACCACGAAGTCCTTCCAAAAAAAACCAAAAAAACTTAGGTTTGATTATTTGTGCTGGAAAAATAAATGTTAAATATTTTGTTTTTTAATTTTCAGTTCATCATGTTGACTAAATCTCATTTTATAAAATGTGTTGTGAATTTTTAATGAGTACTTTTTGGAAATGGGTTTCCATATTTCAAATTTTCCATCTTTTTTATCTCCTCGGTAGAAATAGAATTAACAACTGAAAATATCCTTTTATGGAAAATTGCTTTTTGTGTTTTTTTTTTTTTTTTTTTTTTTTTTTATATGAAAATATATTGGTTGAAGTTCAATAATTAACCTGGATTTCTTAAATTAATCAGAATGGCAAGCCTCCCCTGTAAAATTTGAATCAGATTTCAGTGTTTCAAGGTTTTAAACTGAGTAAAGAATTTGATTACTCTGTTCTGATTTTTTTAAAGAGTAATCTGTTATTTGCTCTTCCCTATCCTTTTTGTTTGTTTTCTTTTGAGATATCTATTAAGTTAATACTTCACTTGGATAAAAAAAAAACCCTGTAATTTGACATTAATGTTTGCGAGGTCATATTATTATTAATAAAAAAATAAAAAAAAGTAAAAAAGAACTATTTTTAAGAAATTTTCTGAGTTTGTATGTAAAAATGGGAACCTGACCAGCTTCCCAGAGTCAGTCATCTGATGTTTGCTCATTAAAACACTGCTTGTTGTTTAGTGGGTCAGGCTGAGAACTTTTTAGCTCCTGTATAATATATTTTAATCTATATTTTTGATATGAAAGCAAAAATTGTAAATGAAGAACAATTACAAAAATACTTGTTGAACCTCACTAATCTGTAATTTTCCTTGTTTGGTTTCTTTATCAGCCTGGCACAAGGCCACAAGAATAAGTGCAGCCACTTGCAGTAAATCTCATCATTTAAGAAAAACTCCATTTCTTATTAATACACTGGCTTAGAAGCTGCTTGATTATTATTACTCATCTGAAAACAACAAATTTCGTCCAGTGGAAAGAAAAGAGTGTCTCATCTTTGTCTGGCACAAGGCCAAATATAGTTGAGGAATATGAAGTCTTGTCAACCATTATTATACATTTTTGGCTATCATTTCATTTTAATTATTTAGTTGATTTTTTTTAAGCTCCACTGTCAGTTTTTGGCAATGAGATGATAACACATAATAGAAAATAAAGGATAGGCTCCAATGTTGATAGGCTGAGGAAAGTGAATGAAAAAAAAAAAGCAACTAAAATGAAAATAAATCCTAGTCAAAATATTATTCAGAATACAAAAATCCTGAGTGTGAGGAGTCTGCCTGCTTTGTACAATCAGCATTTAAAAAAAGAAAAAAAACTTGTCTTTTTATATATGTTACTTACACTTGGACTATTGTCTTTATCTTTGTTGTTATTATTACAATGTTTCAGTCGTTGTTCCCTCCGGCTTTCATCAGGTTCTTGTTGATCTAGGTATCCTTCAGCGAATTTTGAACTGAAGCCATTATGTAATCTGTGGTGAAGATTGTTCTCGTTCTTCTAACCTTGTCTAGGAATATCTCGTCTTGTTTTTATCTTATACTGTTCAGTTATTGCTTGCCTTGTTTCTACCAAGTCAAAGTATACACTATTTGGCATAGAGATAAACAAGCACCTGATGACAGCCAGAGGCCATAATGTCTGATATGTTATGATGATGATAATAATTAATAAAGATGAGGACAATAGGCTGAATGTGAATAATAACTCCTCATCCCAGAAATCCTGTCCTTTTATCTGTGTGTGACACTTTGCTCATGGAAGATAATATGGGAAATAGGTAAATATGTCGGCTAAGAAATAAATCAAAAAAAGAAATTTTTTTATTTATACAGTTATGTCTGCTTGCTCTGAGTTACCTCCCTTTGTAACTGGTTCACTTGAAGTGATGATGATCCTGAAGGTTACAACAGATAAAACTTCCGGGCATTTATCTCAATGTCAGTCTTTTTACCATTAATTCCAAATTCTCTTTCAGATAAGACAAAATCAGAAATAAATGAGAGAATGTTTTATGAATTTAAAAAAAAATAAAATTATTAACTAAATCTTAGCAAATGCTTTTTATCTGCACTTGGCAAGACAAAAATTTGTTTCTAGTGAGACAGTGTATATCCTCATAATAATAATTGTTACACTTAATATTTGTTAAACTGGGACCTCTTGATGGAGAATATTGAATAAATAAAACTAAAAATGATGGTTGCTTTTAGAAGTTTGTTTGTTGTAGGGGAAATAGGGTGTTTAAAGCAAATTATTTTTATCATTGGTGTAATGGTGAAGGTATCCATTGACTGAAAAGTTAGCATTACTCTCGCTCAAAATTTATGAAATCTTTTTATTAAAGCAGTTTTTCAGGAAATTAGATTTTTCAACATCTTTCTATATTTGAGATGTGGTATTACGAATATTTATGCTATTTACATTGTTCGGACTGTTATCATCATCTTTATTGTCACATATACAACATTTCGGCCATTGTAAACTCTAGCCTTCTTACTATTTGTTTGTATTTGAAACTGAATTCAGAATAATTAGTTGGTTTTTCTGAAGATTACTTTAATGATTTTTGTATAAAAAAAAAAAAGAAAAAAATTCAAAATGTTCAAAATTCAAACAGTTTCAAAATCTTTGAATTTATGCTGCAAGACCCTCGACATACTTGTGAGAAAATCTCTCCAGTGGACACTTCCTCCTCCTTTTCCTGTAATCGGCAATTTAAGGATGAAGTCCTCTTCATTACCCACTGCTACAAATAGCTATATTGACTTATCCAATGTTTTCCATATTGGTCAGACTAGTTATAATACTGTCCTGTCTAAAAGCAACGAAAGAATTAGTGGGAATAAAATCCACAGAAGACATCCTCATTTGAAGAAAATTCAATTTTTTATATAAACATCATCAAACCAAACTTCAGAATATCATTATTTTCCCTTCTAGTTATGAGCTATCCATTTTAATTCTTGCTGCTGTTGGAAGTCTTCAAAGTTGGTATTTTTTGTCGTTTGGTAAAGTTTTGTGATTTTGTATTTTTTTTTTTTTTTTTTTTTTTATCATTTCATCCAAAACAAAATGGGAATGTGGGGAAAGGGGAGACCAAGGAAAGGATAGAAGCTGAACAGGGTTCAAGGAGATAGAAAATGACGATTGACATTGCATTTAAATTTTAGAAGATTGTAATTATCAGGGAAGCAAGGGAACGGAAGGGAGTTGCATAGGCAGGAAGTGAAAGAAAAGAAACTTTTGGAGTAGAAGTTTTAGTCTAAAAGATCAGATGAACAATTGTCTTGTTTAAAACCTAAAGGATTCATTTGCTTGAAGATATTTTTCATCAATGATCTGAGAAAATGTTATATATAGATGAGACATTTCTAAACAATTTGGATGCTATGCATGAGATCCATATGAGAGTTTAAATCGGACAAGGCTGTGTGTTATTTGGTTGAAAGATTTATTGTCATTTTAAATTGTTTAATTTTTTTTTTCTTTTACTTTCCAAAACAATTTCCACAACTTTGCCGAGTTAGGTTTTCTCTGCATTTGATAATCTTTGACATTGTTCTCTCTTTTCAGTTTGATGTCCACCAAAGTTCTGAATACAATGCTTCTGCTGGGACGAGCAAATAAATTGATCTACGGATGCAGCACTTCCTCATCTTCTTCTTCAACTACCTCCGCTCCTCCTGGGGCGGAGGGGCCAGAGCCTGGTCACAGACCTCCTCCAGCCAGCAGCAGTAGCAGCATGACTTCGACTCCAACAGCAGACTCTAACCTCAGACATCGAACAGCTCCCTTCAAAGTCAGCACTCCATCCACGGGGACTTGTCCCTTTGCTGTAACACCCTCCACTCCTCCTCCCACTCCGACTCAAGCATGTGAACCTTTTCTCAACACTATCTCAACTGCAACCGTCTCTGCTGCTTCAACAAAATCTTTGGCAACAGAGACAGGCAGTCGATGTAGCAGTTTCATATCCAGCAACCGACACTGGGAGGATGAAATTTCTGTTGCCGCTCTACCCTCTGCCACAGATGCCACCTCAGCAGCTGGTGAAGCGTCAGCAAATGAACTTGCAACAAAACTGTCTTTCTTAAAACCAGGCTCACCATTTGTCATTGAACATCAACCCTTGCCCTCAACGGACTGTGATTCGCAGATGTCTTCAAAAATTGTAGACACAGCAGTGAGTTTGGGTCAGAAAGACTATTTGTCACGGTCAGATTTGGAAGTGAGCAACAATGTGGACAGTTTAGATGATCTAGAAAAACCTTTGACACTATGAAGGTGCATTTTAGAACCAGAGTCCATGTCCCTTTCTTAATAACTCTGGTTCCAAATTCTTCAGCCATCATTTCTATCCTGGCCTTTGTCTCAGCTCTCATGGATGTGGGTGTGTGACATTGACTTATAATCATTACAACCAGTTGATGGGGGTGGGGGGGATATCCCGAAACAAATTTCAAAATAAGATGATGGAAATAATAAAAAATATTCATACAAAACTTGTTTTGTTGGCAAATTTGATTGAAATTTTTTTTCTTTGTTGTTTTTGAATCAAGAATTAATTTATTTATTGTCACACCAAAACTGAAAGAAAAAATAAGATTTGTTTTATTTTGAAATAAAATAGAAACTACAAAATTTGCTTGTAGCCTGGGCCTGTCATAAGTTATAATGACCTTCTGTCAAATTATGATGAAAGCATCTGTTTACAAAAGTTAAGCAACAATGTACTTAACCATTACTTGAATGGATTACCAGTGAGAAACATCAGGTACAGTGATTTCAAGCTTTGTGCCATGCTCAAATGTCATTTTAGTGATGAGAAAATTATATTTGTTATCATGAGTTTTGTGAAAATGAAAGTCCATTCATTTGTTTCTTGTTTATTTTCATTAGGTCTGTACCAATAAACAAATTAACCAATTACTGGTGAATTGATCTAAAATTATTGACCAATTAACTGATTAATTTTTAAATAATGGAAGGAAAGATTCAGTCTGCCTTTCAGAAGAATTACCATGTAGAAGTTTAAATTTTGCTGCTAGTCTACCTGCAGGACTAGATTAATTATTATCAGTTGATGTTTCAGCCTTAAGAAGATTAGAACATCAAAAGGGAAAAACACAAGTGGTTTAATAGCTGCAGATAGCAAAGACAGAAAAACTCTAAATCTAGCCTCAACTGGCCATAATGAACTTAAAAAATAAACAAAAATAAGGTTAAAACTGGTGACAGATTTATATGAGGATTATTATCCTCATCTTTGTTGTTGCTATCCCAAAGTTTCAGCCATTGTGACCTTCACTCATCACATGCTTGTCGATCCAGGTAACCTTCAAGGAATTTTTAACTGAACCTTTTATTTAATTTATGGGAGTAGACTGTTATCATTATGCTGACCATGTCTACAGATATCTCGTTTAGGACTGTTCAGTTATTTCTCATCCCGTTCCCACTGAGTCTAAAGTAGAAACTACCCAGTCCAGGGATTCTCAGAATTACTATGTCACCAAATTCACAAACTGACACTTTTATCAACTAGGCTATTGTTCTATTGTAGCAGATGTTTTATTTTTGAATTGGCACTCATTTCAAAACAAAACTGATCTTCTAAAGAGACTCTTTCAGCTTATTCAAAGAAAACATTTGTTATTTGAGAAAATAGACTAAAACAAGAAAGTTTTTGTTTTACAGAAAAGTTATACTTGTCATGACTTAGCCTCTCATCTAATAAAACAAGAAACAAAAACTCTTTCGTTGATACTATCGATACAGTAGCATTGGGGTCCAGTGCTAACACAGAATGCAATCCTTTTCCATAGCTTGGTTGCCACCCAAGACTTGATATTTAATCCATAGCTGGGGGTGAGAAGAAACAGATTCATGCCTTATCTAAGAGCATTAGTGCAAAAGTGAATGCCATACACTAGCCAACAATTTCAACTCAACTTGCCAATTAAGGGATATCCATGACATAATATCCTCCTTTAAAATATGAAGGGCTTCTGAAAATTCTCCTTAAAGTTGTTCAACAATCATTAAAAGAAGTAGCCCTCATTCAAGAGAAAGTTTAATAACTTGTTATTTTTAAATAAACATATACAATTTCATGACAAGAACATAAACTTACACATTTTGTCTTTTTTAATCATATTTTTGACTATTTTGTTTGGCTTCAAACAAGTTTCCTAATGACATTTGAACTTCAACCTTGTAGCAAGAGAACTTGTTATATTATTTCATAATTTCCATACTCCTTAGGACATTGAAGCCTCAGTCAAACAGAATTCCCATCTCTAATCCTTCTCTACTATTGCTGTCTTCATTCTTTCTTAGTCTAAACTATTGTTTCCTACCTAATTGTAGCAGACATAATAGCAGTTTGACCGATGTTCAGAAATTACTTTTTTTCTTTCTTTCACAGATTCTGAAAGACTTTTTTTTATCCCAGTCTTTTTTGGATCAAGTATTCATTGATTTTTCAAATTAAATTCTGTAAATGTGGAATAAGAAAGTTTTTTTTTCCAAGATGAAAGTGTGAAAGAAAAGGATTTCATTCAAAACTTCAGATAATTTAAGTTATAAGGAAAAAAATATCTTTGGAATTTTAAAACACACATAATATTTGACCTGTTCTTGCAAAATTTTCAGATTTGTTTATTAATTCTTGTGATTATTTTCTGCAATATAGTATCAGATTCTAGCCTTTTCTCAATCTGTTCAAAATGTGAAACTATTTAGCTATGGTAATTGGCTAACTAATTAACCATAGAAATTAAAGATGGGAAATACTTAAGGCGAGAAAGAGCTATACTGAAAGATAGATGACATTAAAAAAAGAATTTATTTTATTTACAAAAGGAAGAAACTTTTCACAAAAGACAGAAAATCAGTAAGAAAAAGCGAGACTGATTCTGTCAAATTAATTAATGTCACTATAAGGGAGTGACGCGTCAAATGAAACAGAATTCTGAAAGATAAACAAAGTCGGCCGATGCATGTGGCCATGAAAAAATTTCAGCTTGAGACCACCCTAGAGAGTGGCCATTGATTATCTTTCAGAGATATCATTTGGCTTTAATTCCTGATTCCAGCGAGGGAAGCCATCTGGTCTATGTACGAATCTTGACATGAAAAAAAAAAAAGTTGAAAAGAGTCATTATTATTGCTTATTCAAACTGTTGACTCGATAATGAGCATCTGGTGATAAGAGAATTTTAAGACATGAGAAAAATAAAGAATTTAATTGTCGAGTGGGCATGGCCACCCAGTTGAAGGATTGAACAGCAGAGGACCCAGATGTCGGGGATTTTTTTTTTTTTTTTTTTTTTTTTTTTTTTGACAGTGATTAATGAGTCGATAGAAATCAGGGCATTATGATGTGATTTATTCACAATCTGGGAAATGTAAATGTTTTGTCCGAAGGAAAAAGAAATAAAAAAGGATTTTGTAAATATGAGGGCCAGTCTAGCCACACCCACACTGCCGAGAGATCATTGGCTAAGGAGTAGCATGGGTAATAGGTGGAAGTGAATGTATGAGAAAGACGGAGTTGTTGTTAACACCAATTAAGGGAATTGGTATGAGATACCAATGTGAGAAAGGACGAGTCTAGGAGGATAATTCTCTGACCTTCCCTCACGGACGAAGGAGGAACCCCGAAGTTGAAAGTTAATTAATCTTCCAAAAATGGGAAGTAACTAATTTTCCTGGCCTAAGAACAAAGATAATTTTTGTTGGGGATTAAGAATTGTCAAAGAACCCAAACCACGACAGATCCCAACCCGAAGTTGGTCGGTGTCCATATAAACAAACGTCTCGAGGCAGCTAGTCAGTGTTTTTTCAGCAGAGTTTGGAGTTGCAGTTGGAGACCAGCCTCACAGGAGCTGACTGAAAGATTTCCATGTCCTTCCTACCAAAAGCAAGTTTTTATTGCCGAACGACTTAAGATACCATAACTCGCTTAAGAAATGCAAAAAGTGTCATGAATCCCTAGAAACAGGCTGGGAGAGAAACACACTCCTGTATTCAACAGATAGATAAAGTTAATTGTTATTTCTCAACATATTTGAACCTCGAGAGTTTGTTTTATTATTTTTCTTTTGCTTACGCTTGTGCGGCATCACCTTTACCCCAGATTCAGCTTGCACTACGGCCCGACGCCTGATTGATTTCATCTGCCTAAGATCAAAGTCACAACGTGGGTAGGTTAGACTTGAGATCAAAGCAGTTACTTCAGTGACCAAGCGTTGAAGGCAAGCTGAGAACAACAAAGCTGGTATCGAACTGGAAATGACCAGATCAACCGGGACACAGGCTGGTGGCAGTGACAAGGAGTCAACCCCAAAATGCTGGTGGAAGAAATCTTACAGCTTCGCACTGCAACTGGGAGTTTACCATGGGCCGACAGCGCAGTGTCATATATTGACGTCATGATCAGTGGACATCACATATTGGTGCTGGACTGTGACCGTGACCACTGGTGGGTGTCACAAAAATAAATACTTGGCTTAACAAGTTGGTCACTGAAGTCATTGATTTCGAGTTTATTACTTGCAATGTACTTTACAATTATTGATTTTTTTTTTTTTTTTTTTTTTTTTTTTTCCTTTCTCCTCAGATGCATTCTGGTAGGTTTCTTTTTTTTTTTTTTCTCTCTTCCATTTTCTCTTTCTTCCTTTCTCATTCTTTTATTCTTTCTCTCCCTCAAAAACAAAAATCAAGTGTCACAAATTAATTTTATTATTAGATGTTCTATGAACCTGACCTTTTTATGCATATTTTATTATTTAAAAGCAACAAAAGAACAGTTTTGTTCACTATGAAATCATATTCAATAAATTTCATTTAGTAATACAAAATTTTAATTTTCAACATATGAACATTTGCAGTTGCAATGAGGCACCATGGAATGTCTATTTTATTCTCATATTCACTCCAGGCTTCAAGTGGAATTTATAAAAGAACCATTACTAAAAATGCTGCTAAAATGATCAGCTCATTCTATAGCTCCAGAAAGTATTTTCACTGCTGCTATGTTTTATCTTTACAAGAGTCAGATGAAACCAAAATGGAGTATTACTGCCATATCTGGGCTGGAGTTGCTCAATTCCTCACTTTCCCCACCTAGATAAAGTTGAAAATTGTTTACATGGTCTTGTTGAGGTCGACTTCTTGTCCACTCTGCATCCTCTTTCTCCACAGATGCAATATTGTAAAACTGTTGCTATTCTTTTGATATTTCCATGGCAAATGTTCAGATAAGCTTCAGACACAATGCCAGGCTGCATCCACACAGTCAAATCAACCTGATTCTCAATGCATTTGTATAGTAATATAATAGGCAATGCATTTACATAACCATATTTTAACAGTCATGCTTGCATTCATTCCTGACCACTGACAATCCCTTCTTGAGTTTCAATGGTACAGCACATATTATGTGCTAAAATAGATTTATGGTTAAAATTTCCAAAATCCTTTGTATAATCATTAAACATGTCTCTACCATTATAAATATTTGTCAATTGTTAAAAAAAGAGTAATATTTGTAAAGTCAGTGGGCAACAATAAGGAAACCTTACTTTTCATAAGTTTAAATGCACTTTGTGCTCATCATATTTTTCTTTTTTCCCCCTTTTCCAGCAGATTTTAATTTTGGACTTGTATTTTAATTTTCTTTCTGTTACATTTTATTGCAATTCTCAGACGACCATATCATTTTTAATTTGACACATCGGTTAAAAAAAATAAGGAAAAAGCTGCTAGCAATTTTTGAATTTGCATTCCTTTATATTAGGAAACTTGTCTATTTAAGTCAGTGTCACCATCAATTTGTCCACAAAAACAATCCAACTGGCTGCAGAAGATCAAAACTAATCATTTCATCTGGATTCCTTTTTCTTCTTAATTTACTGACATTGGCCTAATATTCTCTTGAATTAGGAAATCAGGGATTTTGTTCATTTTATTTAATCTCCTTTTTGCTTATTAATGATAAAATTTAGAATAAAATGTGTATCAGAAAAGGAAATACAACTCAAGGACAAAGAACCATTAAGGATGTTTCATTTAATAATTTATTCAAAGGGATTTGATCACCAAGATGGAGGTCATTCAAATTTATTAGTGAATGAATGGATTGCATAATAAATCTGATTTATCTAAGCTATTTTCTCTCTCTCAATCTCTCTTTTTTAATCTCTTTCTCTATCTGTATATATATTGTTAGAAATTTACTATATTCATAAGAGAGTGATCAATATTGGGGACTGTGTGTGTGTGTGTGTGTGTATATATATATATATATATATATATGATGTAGGTACATTAATAAGTCAACCTAATGCTTAATAACATGTTACAAAAAATTATTTTTAATATAATCTTTCTTTTTTAATACAAATCACAGTGAAATTATATATGCGTGTGTGCATGTGAGAGAAAAAGAGAGATGCAGAGCAAGAAGTTAGCCTACTAATCTTACCAACCACTGATAATCCATTTTATGTCAATCCAGTCTGTTTCCAACACGGGAATACTTATTATATAACAGTTGGCCAGATAAGTGGGTCTATGAAAGGAGAGGTTCTAAAACATGCAGAAATTGTCACCACTTTAAAAATGACTAAGCAAGAATGAAATAAACCAAAACTATAAATCCTCATTGAAAGTGTAATAATCACAACAGTTTAAAAACAAACTCCATAAACTTAACAAAGTCGGTAACAAGACTTCAGTGAGAACTCCGCAAAACTAGCAAGAAATTAAAAACTAAAATCAACTCTCTACGTTCAAACCAAATTCCACAAAATATATCTAGCAACCTAAATATTTGCTATGCAAAGGGGAAAATATATGTACCAAATTTTGACAACAATTTTATAAACTATGCCAAAGATGATGGAACAACAAAAAAAATTCCTCAACTTGGAACATAATTTCCATAATTCTGCAAAATACTATCCAGATTTTATAAAAACTGAATTTCTCTTCCCAAAAAGTCAAACACTATAAACTAACAAAGTACAAATGTACCCAGACTTGTGAAATGCTGAAGTCCTAAAGAACGTGTAGGGATTACACCACCTTGACTGCAAGGATGCCCAGGGTGGGTGTTATTCTATTCAGGACTATAAAAGGAAGGACAAACCCTTTCTCTCTTTTTCTGCTTTGCAATGTAGTAGCGGCAACACAGAATATTTCTGCTGGAGGAGATTTATTTTCCGTGTAAAATGACTGCTTTTTGCGGGTGGGGGTATATTGGTCCACAAATAGATATCGAATGACGGAAGACAACAACGAAACAAAGATTTGAGTAAAATGTTGCAAAGTTTATTTTTGTTAAAGAAAAATACATAACCAAAAATAATCTTAGTGTGAACTAAACAAGCTCATGTCGAGGGTGAGAAATAGTGTTGTTCTGTAAAGGACAGTTTCTTGGTCTCTAGAGAGTTTATTTGATATTGTTGGCAAGGATGGCTGGAGCGGCAGCCAATGGCAAGCTGAAAATAATGATGGTTAATTAGATGGAGCTGCTGCTGATGGCCGGGAACTGTGGTCAGCTGTTGCTACTGTTATAGACAAGCGTATGGTTGCAAGAAAGAAATACGACAACAGCAGAAAGAGATTTACGTGGTTTATTTCAACAAGAACGTGTGGGTTTGGGACAGCTACCTTGTGGTAAAGTTCATAAGCCTGCTTCGGATCTAGGTCGATCTCTCATAGTAGTTCACACATGTTGACGGTGGTTGATGCTTCCCTGCTGTCAGCTGCTGACCGTGACAGGTCTCTACCCTGGCCACCTGTGGACTGCCTGTTGAACTTCCGTGTGACCCCTTTTATAGCGTTTTTTATGGCTTAACAGGCTCGAAAAACGAAGCGAGTATAATTAGGAGGGAAAAATTTTTATTGGACGAAAAATAGAGCACTTTAAAATTATTTCATTTTTCGACCGGAACACGTGTGTCGGGAACATTTGTAATTGAAGATAATGGTCATTTTGTGACGGGGATTTGTCCCGTTCACATCCGGCTCTCGCTCTTGAGTATTTGTCTGTAAATCAGCCGAGATATGTCTTATTTTATTTTATAACAAGGCTCCACCAGGTCTCGGTCTGATTTACAGTGAGCGTTATTCGTGTATATTTGGGTGATTAATTCATGATAAAGTCTCTGAAGCGTGTGGGAAGTTGTCCTCGTGTTCTTCTTATTGGCATTTGTTTTGGTATGGGGTTATTTGCTGAATTATGTGTCCCCGGGGGATGTGGAGGAGAATGATCTTGGTGACTGTTACATGGTGGAGGCAGAGGGATTGTATTAGAAAGATGTGTTGGGCGTGGAGCCAGTCGTCGGATATGTGCACGGTGAATCCAAATTGTATCACCATCATCGTTTTGCACCTGACACATCATATTGTTCGTTTTTATAATGGTGTAATTTCCTATCCAGTGCAGATGAGAGGATTGGGCAACAGTTGAGTGTGGCCGATGAAGTAAAACCTTGTCGCCTACTTGTATTGAATCCTTGTATGTGAGGCGATTTAAGTTGGTCTCAAGTTTGTGGTCAGCTTCATCGTTGGCCAGGGTGACGTGGTGGTGAAACTGCTTTAGCAGAGCATTAATTTGCATTCCATATGCTCCAGGATCGTCGCTTGTGATTTCTTTTCTGTGTAGTGTAGGTAGGCCGATGTTGGGGTGACGGCCGGTAATGGCATAGTGCGGGGAGACACCGGTCGTGGCATTCATGGACGAAACGACAGATTCTAGAACGTCTGTCCATTCACAGTTCCTGTCTTCGAATAACATATAAAGTGCGTTCTTCATCGTGCGATGTCGTCTCTCGATATTTCCTGAGCTTTGCGGGCGCCAAGGACAGTGAAGCTCTTGCGTGATTGACATCTGGTTACAGAATTGTCGATAGACTTCTCCAGTGAAGTGTGTGCCTCGATCAGAGGATACTATGCGTGGAATCTCTCTGTGTCGAAGGAAGAAATGGTATAATCCGCGGGCGGCGTCGATAGCACGATCTCTCGCGCATGGTAAGGCTGTAAAATGTCGGCTGAAGCTATCCAAGATGGTTAGGATGTAGCGTTTTCCCTTTGAGTTGGGCATTGTGACAAAGTCTATAAAGACGAGATAGAATGGTCTCTTTCCTCGTTTGCAGTGGCCAGTGGGCCAGTGGGTACGTCTACCGTAGTTGCCCTTGCACTTAGCACAGGTGTCGCAAGAATCGACATAGGCCTTGATGTTGCGTTTTTTGAATTCCCACAAGTAGCTGGAAAGGAGTTCTCGCATACGGGTAACACCTGTGTGGTTGTTGCCCTCGTGTGCCTGGTAGAGGTATCTGGGTCGTAGTTTGTATGGTACAACCAATCTCGGAGAGTGTATACTGTCTCTTATCATCAAAACGGAGGTGCCTGGTTCTAGAAAAAATTGGTGCAAATGTTTCTTGAAAAGCGTAGCTCGGTGGTTGTCAGGATCGATATGAGGTTCGCTTGGAGTGGGTGACTGGAGGGCGCTGATGATCTTTGCCAGGGCATCGCCCTTCTGTTGTTCATCTGCGATGCCGAGGTGGTTGCAGATTCTCTCAGTGGGGATGGTGGTGGTGGAGTGATAGGCGAAGTATGCGTTTGTGACGCGCTTGTGGGTGCGGGCGATTTGTGGCGTGTGAGTTTTGGGAATGAGCTGTAAACCGTTAAACTCGCCGAGGCACCAAGATGGGATGTATACACGAAGGTCTGAACCGCTTACCTCGAATGCCCTGCCTGTCGGTGTAGGGTCGTTCGAGGCTTTCGTTTTCTTATGTCCGCAACCTCTGCTGAGCATGTCAGCCCATACATTTGATTCGCCTTCCACATATTCCAAGACGAATTTGTAACATGAAATTTCTTCTTGCCATCGTCGTATTTTGGCATTATTGAACTCTCGTTGGTCCAGATATGTCAGCGATCTGTGGTCGGTGAAGATGACGAAGGGGCGGTTGCGAAGGAAATAATCAAATTTCAATATTGCCCACTTTATTGCATATGCCTCCCGTTCCGTCGTGGACCAGTTCTGTTCCGTGAAGTTGAATATATGGGAAGCGACTGCTATGATATCTTTCTTCCCGTTGTCGGCTTCTTGCATTAAGATTGCTCCACATGCGACGTCACTGGCGTCGGTGGTGAGTGTGAAAAGTTTGGAGAAATCCGGAAACGAGATGACGGGCGGCGAATAGAAACGGTCCTTGATTTTTTTGAAGGCTCTGTCGGCATTTTGCGTCCAGACAAACGGTTTATTAACCTTGTTGAGTTCGTGTATGGGACCCATAAGTTTTGAAAACATATCTGACCTGATTTGTTCGTGAAGACGTGTCTATAGGAATTGTCTGGTCCACACTAAACGGCCGATAAGGCTTTGTAATTCCTTTTTTGATGTTGGAGGTTTCATTTCCCTGATGGCACGAACGTATTCTGGATCAGCCTTGAATCCTTCGCTGTTTACTATGCGTCCGAGGAATTTTACCTCTGATGCGAGGAAGGAACATTTATCGGGGTTCAGCTTGAGTCCGAATTTTCGGAGGGCAGTAAAAAATTGTTCGAGGGAGAGTATGTACTCCTTAAATGTCCTAGCGTGGACCAGGTTGTCGTCGATATAGGAGGAAATATTGTTACGGGATGTGACCGTGGCTAGGGCTTCTGCTATGCAACGGGAGAAGATTTGTCCGGCAGATGTAAGGCTGAAAACCAGGCGCGTGTATTGATAGCATTGGTCCTTCCATGTAAATGCTGTTTTGTATCGGTCTCGCGTGTCGATCTCAATTTGCCAGTAGCCGCTGCGTAGATCGAGGGTAGTAAAATATCTATTGCCTTTGCCGATTTTATTGAACAAGTGGTCGATCCTTGGCATTGGGTAGGGTCAAGATCGACTAAGACCTTGTTGAGAGTTCTTTAAAGTTAGCAACGACACGGATCGATCCGTTTTTCTTGCGTACGGCAAATACAGGGCTATTGAAGCTTTTGGGGTCGCTGCAGTTTTCAATGATACCTTCCTCAGCCATACGCTTAATTTCGGTATCTACGTCTGCTTCCAAAGCCTGGGCGATCGGGTGTTGTTTCTGGCTGCGAGACTGGCCGTTGGTTGGTATGCGGATGTGTCGGATGAATGTGCCTTTGCTGCTGCTTTCTGTGCCGATAATGTCAGCGTAGCTAATGAGTAAGTTTGCAGTGGCCTCTAGTTCGTCTCGGTTCGGGTGGTTTGGTAGCGATAGCCCCGTGTTATGCTTTAGCCAGGTTAGCTTTTGATCCAGTGTCTGATTGTTGGTCTGTAATTCCATAGTAGGCTGGTTTTGGATGATGTCAGCTTGGGCGCCATATGCTGGATCGTTGGTTGACGATGACGGTGATATGATTGCGGCTGTGTGTGTTGTATATCCTGAGGAAAGTGTGCGTCTGAATTCTATAGTCGCATTTTGGTTGTCGATTAGATAGGAATCGAGCGTGTTGTGACGTAGGATATTTTGGCCGATCAGGATCGGTGTGGTTTGGGTAGTTACCAGCACGTTAACCTTTTTGAATGTGGGTGAGTCTCGACTGCCGATGGTGATGTCGCAAGTCAGTTCGCCGAGGGCGTGGTGCTGCCGTTGATTCCTTTTACTATGACGTCGGAGCGGGTCATGAGTTTCTTGGATTCTCTGGGTAACCGAGATATTGGTACGATGCAGGTGGAGCATCCAGAGTCTAGCATTGCGACGTCAGAGAAGGTGATGTCCCTGAAGTTGAAGGTGGACTGGACGAGCGGTGAATGGTGGAACTGGATTTGTGCTTGGTAGCGTCGATAGCGATGGTGTCTATAATGTTATCACGCTTTACTGTTATGAATTTATCAACTCAGATGATAACTTTGAAGGGACCTTGGTAGCTAGGTGTGAGTGTTCGTTTAATTGCATTGCTATGTATAAAAATTTACTCTTGAATATGTTTTTTGGTATGTAAACATCTTTTATGATGTGTCGTGTTGGTGTGTATTTCAACCATGCTATTTGTTGCGTAGTTCTTTTGAGGCCTCTTTATATCCTGAACCAGTCTTAGAAAAACGCTGGTTAAGTTTTTTCTTCCAATTGTTTTTAAAAAGTATGGGAGTGCCGACAAGATACGACATACTTAACTTCAAACAAAGCACGTGAGCATTACATGCAAACACACAGTACGGCTAAATAAATCGTTTTTTTTTTCTTTTTATGCTATCAGTAGAAACGTAATTATAATTTTCTCTTCTTTTGTGAACTATTTTTTTTGTTCTTTACATCAAATATAGATGTATAAAAATCTTCCATATGTTAAATTCGTTTCTTTTAAGAATGTTGCATTCATTTAGGAATATTCCTCCTTATCAACAAGAAGTCGCCAATTCTGCTGCTACAAACTAGTGACTAACAATAACTTTGTTTATTGCAATTCTGTGACACCACCATGCTGCAAATGGCGTGACAAACAACGGGTTTTAGGAAAAAGGTAAAATACAAAATAAATACAAAATAATTCTTCGAAAAATGAAACTATCCGACGAAACCACTTTTTCCCCCACGAACCGTTGCTTTGTGTAACCGACTCCCAAGAGGATGCTTCCCCGAATCAGTACAATCTTAACCTGTTCAAGTCTAAAGGTCAACCATTATATCTTCCTCATATTATCCTCATAAGCTGTACCTCTTGCTTTGTAACCTTTTACCTCGACTCGAATGGCTCCCAGGCCTTGTACAGGCTGAATAGCACCGTAAAAAAAAAAAAAAAAAAATTCAACAGACGTGGAAAAAAAATACAGACAGGCGCTTCTACTATTGCTACCCAAATGATGATACTTAACTTTTTAACCTCTCCTTCCCCACCATCATAATTAGACTCGCCAATAATAACAATAATAATAACAGCACTGATTTCATTAAAAAAACCCCAAAACTATGAATCCAAATTTACAACTATCTTAAACGATAAAAACCTTACACTAACCCTATCGATAAAATAAAAAGCAAACATAACAATAAACTTATTACTGTTAATAATGTCGAAATAGAATATTTGAAACTTAAGAAAATCATTGGTGAATACAGGCCAACTATATCTACGCAATTTCTAAATAACGCATAAATTCTACTTATGATTTGTAGGGGACTCAAGATTGGGGTGACAAAAAATATTTTTCTTAATATTGAGTTTAAAGGTAGAATTTTTATTTTCCAACAATAGCAAAAATGAATGCAGAATTGTGACGGGTCAATCTGATCACATACCTATGTAATGAGAGGTATGCACTTGTTACCTTTTCTCTTGATATGTAGATAGGTGTGTTTGATGTAAAGGAAGTTGGGAGTATTTCATTGGTTCTTGATATTTCGACTCGTCAAAGTTCCGTGTTTTGCAGACGATGTCAGTGGAGATAAAAATATGATAGAAAAGATAAAATTAAAAGTTTAATTAAATGTATGTTTCCCCTTTGCTTGTAGTGACAACACTTTGGGTTTATTTTAAATATTTCTATATTTTCTTATACTTTTTCATCAATTTTTTCTTAACTTTATTCACTTGTTTTTATTTATTTACTTATTGTCCCACCATAACTAGATCCGCCCATAAAGCAGAGTGAACGAAAAGGAAAATTTAAAAAGAGAATTAATTTTTTTCCAGTGTAATTCTTTTATTTGATTTAAATATGTTTTGTTTGTCTACAGCGTTGCCATTTGCTTACATTTATTGAAAGGGATAAAAGAGTTTCGACTAAACGTGTTAATATCAAACAACAGTTATGAAATCTTTTGTTTTGACCATTAGGCGTCGACTCCTTGTCTTTTTAATAAAGATCATTAACAGATGAAAATGAGTCGGTAAGAAAGAAATTACCAAAGGTCAAAAATTAACCTTGGCGAAGTTAGATCAAATCTAGCAATATGGTTTTCACAAGAGACATTAAAAAGAGTCAATGTGAAATGATTTTATAATATTTATCAGCAAAACAACTTTTGATAAAATCATGCAAACTTTGAAATAAGCGCGAGAGACATATGCATAGACAAGTGGAACATAGAAAATGTATAAAAATGGAGCCCGGGGTTGGAGGTGGAGCATACTGACAGAAGTTAAATGCTGCAAAGGAAAACGGGATTCAACACCAAAATAATAATATTTGCAATGAGCATGTTGAAAAAAAAATAGCAATTTCTTTTATACGAAAATCTTTTCTGGAATCGAGTCTCTTGTTTAAAATCACGCATTTCAAGTAAATACAAAAGCTCTAAAGCGAAAGAATAAATATATCGGTCTGTATTTAAGTGTATGTGTGTGTGTGCTTGTATAATCGGAAGAAAAATTCATACATGCTCGGAATTTTCTTTATCTCAAATGAGGTGACACAGCATCCTGTTATCGGGTGGCCATCTTCAAATGTCTACCCCTAGAGACGTTGTGACTACAGGTTTTATAAGAAATGCGCAAATGTAGTAAATGAATAAATTTCTTACTTTTACTTGCCAACCAGTTGTGTTTCCTTAAAATATACTTGTAATAACTCGGAATTTACTACAACTATAGAATTGGTATAAATAGTATAGACAAAAGTGTTCTGGACTTTTGTGACATTTTACAATTTTCAGTTTCATATATTTTGACAAAATAATACAAAAATCCCTGCCATTCAGAATGTTATTATATGTAACTTTCTTACCAACGCCTGAACTAACATCGTCAAGGGCCTACTTGTCTGTGTTACTGTTAACATCAGTCATATAATTGAATGGTTCAGTAAATAGCTTGTTTCTGTTGTGGGGGGCAGTCTACTCGGATTTTAGGATGACAACTAAAATCCTAGTGTCATGTTTACAAATTACAATGCAAAATTATAAATAACGCGAAGAAATGATCTTCGCAGAAAAGGAAGAAGACCAAACTAAAGATGACAAGAACATTTATATTGTAGATACACGTATTTACATATTAGATTTTAGATATTTTCTGGCCATGAAGAGACCAATAATTTGAGTGTTCAAAGTGAATGGTTACAAGTGAATCTGCAAAGTTCAAAGTTATTTTGTTGCAAGTGAGTCTGTAAATTTCGAAGTTATATGTAGACCAATGTGTGTGTGTGTGTGTGTGTGTGTGTGTGTGTGTGTGTGTGTGTGTGTGTGTGTGCGTGTGAAGCACACACCAACGAAACGTGTGTGACTTCTGACTGGTTGTGTGCGGTAGCAGTGATTTCAAAAAACAGTGAACAAAGAGAAGGGGATCTAGAACTTACTTTCGTCGGAGCTTTTTTATGTCGCGGTTTTTTTTTTTTTATGACTGACGCGTTATCATGGTAACGTGTGTCGCGGCCGGACCTGTTTGCTGACTGTTCCTTTTCGCAGATCTGTCGCTGACTGTCCTGACTGTCGCTGACAAGCCGTTTTTATCACTATTTGACAATCGGTGTCAGATCGCGAATCCTATCTGAGTTTTTCGCAGGAACGTACTCTGTAAATCAAAGTTCAGACCTATTTCCAGGTCACTTGGAGTTCAACCGAGCGGACGTCATAGAGAGCACGTCCCGTGATTTGTCCTATCCAAGCAGGTTCCAGAAACCACTTATTTAATTTTGAAGCCGTGTTTTATACAAATTGTAAAGTTTTCCGCATCTACTGATTTTATTAGGATTTATTTAAAGGCTTCTCTTACTTGTTTGTGCTTCACTTATTGGACATAAAATATAGGAATTTATATCATATACAGTCTACTGATATGAATTTATATTCTATACAGTCTACTGATAGGAATTTATATTCTATACTGTCTACTGATAGTTGTGAATGCAGACTAATATTCATTTCAATCAGGAATTGTTTCGCTGATTGTACCCAAATTTTGTAAGGCCCTGTAGAAGACACTTCTAAAGATTTCCTCACCCGCTCAGCTGTAAACGACACGTTGTCATAGCTGAGCTATCATTTAATAAGGGCATTAACTCATCCACTAGTTTTCCTAACTGTAAATTTCTACGATGCTAATACGTGGCGTGCTTGAAGGAATTTGTACCTTACAATTTCCTCACTGACAAATTCTATTCGTAATCGCTATCAACCCCTGCTTGTATGCTGAACGACTACAGGCTGATCCTCATCAGTTCTGATTTTGTCTTCTCGTAAAATGACACCAGACATACTTTCAGTTAGGTCGCTTAATGACTACTTTTGGGAGGCAAGGCTCTGATCACCATCTAGAAATTTGATTTCACTTCAAAGCTACTCGCCTTAAATAAAACTGGGATTCTAGAAAAAAAAAAGTGAACCGTCCAGACAAATTAGCTTCTATAAAGCTTCTATAGTGTTTTGACATTGTTGCATTTATTTCCGTATATTCGAGTGAAATTTTGTAAATAATAAAGAGGTAACTAAAATGAAGAACAATGATAATGTAGCACTATTATTATTATTATTATTATTATTATTGTGGCGGTGGGTGTGCGGGTAGTGTAATGGATTGTGGCGCGAAATGAGAAATCAGAGAACCAAGTTCGAATTCCAACTGAGTTCGTTACATTCAGTTGCGCGCAAAAGGCATGAATCCTTGTCTTTTTCCTCCAGCTATGGGTTAAATAGCAAGGTAGACTGGGTTTTATAACTTTGGCAACCATTCTAAAGATGTTGTCTCGATAAAATCACCCATCTTCAGGTAAGTCTAGACCACCCTTGGGGATGTATCGACCCATGGAAACGCACAGTGACTGAAATTTTTCAATTATGTGAGTTGTGCAGAGAAAGCATTTATTAATGAATAAGGAAATTACAAAACAAAAGTATATCTAATCAAAATGGATAACATATCAGAAATGGGGGACATTGTTACTCAAAACTTAATTTTGGAAAAATTCGTTGCATATAAATTTTGTCGCTGCATTCTTGTTGTGGACAGAATTGCCGCTGTTGGAGATTTTTTTTGTATTTGATTTCTTTTTATGCTTCTAGCCTTTGCCGACATGGTTTTGTTTAGTTTTTTTTTTTTTCCTTTCTTAAGTCGGGTGTTGATTTAATTACCCAAAAAAGAAGCTGTCACTTTATGGTGGGCCAAACCCGTCGCATGCTTATGTCAAAATAGAAGTGAGCGGCTAAGCAAAATTGTTTGCTTTTCTCTTGTTCATATATTGGTAAGTATGTGCGATATGTAGGAAGACGGAGATATTTCATTGGTCTTTAATATTTCGACTCGTTGTCAAATTTCCTGATTTTACAAATCAGCATGTTAACCAAAAAGTAGAGATAGCATAGTTACATAGAAGTTTAATTAAGTGTTGTTTTTTTTTTTTTTTTTTTTTGTCGGTAATGGTGATGCTTCAGGTTTATTTTTTAATATTTGTTCCTTTTTATCTTTTTTGATAAATTCTTTTATTTTTTTTTTTATTTCTTCACTTATTTCTATATTTTGCTCATTGAAGATTTCCCAAGTATGGTTGGATTTATTGAATTGAGATTTCCACGCTATAACCTCAACATTTTTGAATTTGTAGAATTGTTTTACCGTTTTTACAGTAAGACAAAGAGCATTATCTTGCATAAAGATGCTTCCAAGAACAGGAGATGCTATTGGAAAAGAAACGACACGCCGTTCAATAATATTCTCATTTACTTCAGTATTCGTTGTTCTATAAAATTGAGCAAGTTAACCACCACAAGGCGATTCTAAGATTGTATTATAAAAACTATTTCTGAGATGAGGTATTGTAACTATTTACACTATTTACATTGTTCGGACTGTTGTCCTCATATTTATTGGCATATTCATGACGTTTCGGTCGTTTTACGCTCCGACCATCTTCAGGTGATATGTAAACCCATCTACCAACGACGGACCTTTTTTTTCTTCTTTTTTTTTCTGTTCGCAAGTCGCTAGTTACGCTAGGTTGGTTGCGTAATACCGACATTGCAGACAAACGTCTGTCTTTTACCGCCTCGTTTGGAGCAGGTGTGTCGTCTCTGTAGAGTTGTTTCGGGTTTCCCCAAATCTTACGATAGTGGGATTGACAGCGAAGTGTCGTGTGAACCTCTTATATACATTGTGTACTATGAGCAGAACTACACAAACCCACCGAAGATTACGTAATTCCACGTCGAAGATTATGCAACACATTTGTCTTTTTTGTCCGGGCATGGATGGAAAAAGAATTCCTTCAATGAAATGCACAACACTGTTGATAATTCTAACAACAGGTTTATTGGATATAAAGAAAACTGGTTGAATAAATGTCTATTAGCTGCTGCAAATCAAATGGTGATTTGAAAATTTTGGTTGCACCTATTAAAGTGATACCCAGTCAACTCTTCAATTATACGTGGGATATTTCTTTTTATAATCGCTCAGGCGATGGCCCTCTCGTCGACGTTTCTAAACTCTTCTGTCATAGGAGAGCTATAGTCATAATCGCTCAGTTGATGGCCCTCGTATATAGAGGAATCTTTCCTGATAATGATGATAATGTCGATCAAACCATTGATATTATCCTTAATTCTGTGTATACTAATAACTCTATCCCTCCGCCAGTCATCAAACCATTTATACTCAAAAAATAACTAAACACTTGCAACACCCAAACTTATAGTGTTAGTATGGGAAATCATCTCGGTACATGCTTTTCAGATTATTATATGTCCTATGTAGAAAATACGATATTTAAACAGGTCTACGAACTAGGCCACAATGTGCTAGCCGTGTTCGACAAATAAAAATACCTCTATAACACACTAAAAGTATACACATAACGCACACACTCAAACTGAAAAAATAAAATCATCCATGATAATGGCTAAATGTATAGCCAAAAGCCCTCGGAACTATAGAACATTTGGACAGTTTCTATACACTTTGTCCAAAAAAGAAAGCTCTTGTGCGAACACAAGAAAAATTAAATAAAAAACTTAACTGTAGTACCTTGCCTGACGTTTTTAATGAAACATGCATAAACGAAGGGTTGCTGCCTAAATACACAATATATATATATATATATATATATATATATATATATATGTATGTGTGTGTGTGTGTGTGTGTGTGTGTGTGTATGTATGTGTGTGAATTTGCTAAACGCATAAAATAATTTTGTTATCTTGATAGCAAGGAAAATAAAAAAAACGGAACAGATTTGAACAAAAATGTCATCGAGAGAAAGAAAATATTTTCAAGTCTGCTGTTTTTTTATATGAAAAAATAATAATGTTTGCCTTCACAGTTAAGTGAAATTCATCCGACACGTGATGTCCAAAATATAATTAAAAAAAAATAATTTTAATTTATTGGCCATCTCAAGATGGATAATTACAAGAAGTTAAAGTCCTTATTAAGTCTAAAATCATTTTAAAACATAATATTAATTTAAGTTTGGAATTGCTGGGCAAGATAATAACTTAAAGGAACATTTTTTTAAAGAGGAAGAAGCCATCATCAATAAACTTCAGGGAGAAATTCAAGCTTTGGATGGTAAAATCCAGATTTGTATCAAAGTCAACCTGGATTTAGAGAAAAGTAAAAATTGTGACAGAACAAAGGATTGGATTTGGTTTTCGAGGCAGTATCAGTAATCGGCTTGCTGATAGTGAGGAATCTGTTCGAGAAACGAATATTTCCCACGGTAGCAAAGCCAGTTAACAGCCATTCAATGATCTCAACTCCCAAATTACAGTGTGCCACTTTTATCGGTAATAATCCTTCTAAGTTTGAGTTTAAGAATGTTATAGCACAATTTAACAACTGTATTAATTCTCGCTACTTTCTTTTCTTTTCGGCTGACCAGATAATTTCTGTGAAGGCAAGGTTTCCATTGTTCTAAAAGCAATTTCACATAGGCTTACGAATTCCTTTCCTTCTTCTTCTCAGCTCACCGGTCAATTTCTATGAAGGCAAGGTTTTCATTGTTCTAAAATCAATTTCACATAAGCTCGCGAATTCCTTTTCTTCTTCTTCCTTAGTCCTCCGAATTTGAAGAGAGTGACTGGAGGGTTTTATTATTTCGCACTCACTAAAGCTCTTCTTGCCACACATGGCCATCGAAGGGAACCGCATTAAATCACTGATAGCTTTAAGAAAGAACTTTTTTTTTTCAATTAGACTTTATTGTACCTCTCTTCTTTTGTTACTTTCAAATTAACTCAACCTACTTTGAAATGTAACTGGTTTCAGGGACTTTACATGTCGAATTAATAGAAAAATACATGTTCTTCTTTACGCACAAAAGAAAGAAACAATGACAAACTTTGATTCATTTCTCTTTATTCCAAATGTTTAAAAGTCTAAAGGGCATATGTAGGTAGATAAATTTCTTTATGTCGGTTTAAATTTTTACCATCCAATTACAACCATCTAAAAGTCTCAACTTAACAACCTAGCACTCAAAAGCTACTGGCCTTTTTTCTACTTAAAAACCTCAACTCAGTAAAAACTTTGAAATCGTTCCACTTTCTAGATATATTTTTCTAATGGAAAATAAAGGAAAATATCAAGAATTTAACTATTTATTCGTTACAATAAACTAAAGACAACCAAAGAACTACACTTTCGATGGCAAATATTCATAACACGTTCATTGATCTACCTGAACACGACACAAGACAAATTAAATTTTGTCGTTATGCTTAATAGTTTGCTGGGATTGGTAGGCTGGATGTACTATATGTTTTATAGTTTAGTAAGCCTCATTCCAATTTCTAAACATTTTCTTGAATTTCATTGGTTATTAAATAAAAATAAGCTTCGAGAAATTTCCAAAACAAAACAGTCAAAATTTGTGCAAAAATAGGCTCAACTGACATTAAAAAATATTTCTCAAATTCATCCCTAATTTAAATGTTTCAAGAAATCCTATTGGCTAAAAAATAAATACAACATTCGCCGACGCATTTCTACCAAGCCGCTGGAGCCGATTTTGTTAAAAAAACTATAAATAGAAACAGCAAAACGAATTTTCGTCGTATTTTGAGACTCACACACAAAAGATACACACGCAAAGATATAATGTGTCAAAGATACACACACAAAAGATATAATGTGTCAAAATTACCGCCAAAGAAACAAACTTTCTTTAAAAGAGATTAGGAAAATTCATTCAACAAACTTTTTTTCACTTAATATCTTTCATAGAAAAATCTTTTGTCTAAGTTAAATTCAACCTTTCAATCAAAGGCAGACAACTTTTTAGACACTGAACATTTCCGATACAGCAAAGAACTTTTCATCTATACTTTTGCACACATCATTACAAACAAAGAAATTGTAAATTGTGTATATAAAATTTAATCTGTTGTTTCAAACATGTATTTTTTGTTGTGATTGAATATTGTTATCATTTGGCCATTTCTTATATTTTATATTTTATTTGCAGCACAATCTTAAATATTCACGCATCCTTCTTAGATCCACTACAATAGTTTGGATGTACTATATGTTTTATAATTTGGATGTACTATATGTTTTATATGTACTATATGTTTTTATATGTACTATATGTTTTATAGTTTGGATTCTTAAATGCTGATCATGCAGATAAATTGAGACGTATTTACAATATAATACTCTGTGAGTGTTTAGTGAACATATGACCGGAATCATAAAAAGAGCAAAGTGCCTTATTTCCGTCTCTTTTTTGCTGGTCAACCCACTAGATGGACAGCCTTGATTAACCTATTAACTAATCACTCAACCGTCATAAAAATCTATTTTCATTCTCAGACAATAGAACTAAAACAACTCTGGATTTCTTGGAACTATATTGTTTGTAAGAGACGCGATAATTTTAAAGCACCCATTCAGAATTCAATTAAGCAAAACTAAATCAGGAAACAAACATACAAAAATTATATGGGAGAATGCAGTTTCTAAGTCGAATGTTGAGTCGAGAATCTTCGTTTATCTTCTTTCTTGTATCCAAAATAAATGTCCATCACGATAAATATTAATTCGGTTCTCATAATTTTACCAGCAATAATTAAATAATACATTAAAAGTACATTTTGCTTCAAACTCAACAAAGACAGACAGACAGACCACACACACACACACGCACACACACACACATTCATATATATATATATATATATATACAGATTAAAAACTTGTTTCAAATACAAGGAATAAATCCCACGTATAAGTTAACTTGTGACCGAGAGTCATTGAATCATATTTGCTGATTTAAATTCGTTGCTAATACAGGATTTAGATTGACAAAGATTCGGGTAACAAACTGTTCACTCTAAAAATGCTTTTTCTTCATTCCACTTTGAATCTCATATTAACACTTATTAATATTTTGGCAATGCTTCGTTTTGATTGGTTATTTTGAGTCATAAATCTAATTTAAATTTTTCAAATTTAACTTGTTCTCATTTTCATTACAAAGTCTTCTGAAATCTTTACTATTGTAACTTGGTATGCTTATTGCTTCTCTTGATTTCTATTTGTCTTAGAATTTTGAAATCTCTAGAATTCTTCTAAGTTGTTCCATTTTAGGTTTAAAATGTCTTTTTACAAAAAAGAAAAAAAATTTCTCAATTCATATTTTATGAAAAAATGCCTGCAGTTAAAACTTAAAGAACAAAATCAAAGATGAGGAATCAATAATTTTGGTTGGTTTCAGTTCAGTTTGACATAATTATCTTTGAAGCAACTTGTACAATGAGTTAATACTTTCACTAATAACTATGGATTTTTTAAGACCAGGAGAGTAACTTAGAGCTAACCCCTCGATAGATTAATGCAGTTACTTACATCACAAAGATTAACATACGTTCAGGTAATCGTCTTAGTGATTAACGTTAAATACTTTTAGTCTCCAAAGTCCATTTCTGTTGAGTCTGTTTTGTTGTTGTTTTAAGATTTATCAAAATTCGGACCCCAAATTGCGCGTGTTTTTTCACTGGAGACAAAACGTTTTAAATTGATGAGTTTCCATCTGATTTACGTTTCGGGGAGAAAAAAAGCTAAATAAAAATTTCGTTACCATAGGAAAAAAAAAAAAGAATGATGTCTGAGGCAAAACCGAACAAATATTCACAATTTCAACAATTTATCACATATATAAAGGGCAGTTGTCTGTGTGTGTGTGTATTTGCGTGGCTAAAACTAAAAAACTACAATAATTAATAACAAATAACTATATATACAGACTCATTATCACCCAAGCCAGCTTTTTGTTAAAAAAATTCTCATCGTATGATTTGTATTTACGAAGATATTTTAAAATTAAAATGTATTAAAATGCATTCGAAATTCTCAGAATTAAAAAGTAAAAACGAACAGTAATAATTCTTATTCCCAATTATTATCACCGTTCGTTTTTACTTTTTAATTCTGCTGATACTTTTGAAACGCTATACATGTATGTATTTTTAAAATTTCTATTATCTTGAATTATTTTTCACAATTATTTGACAAAAAGTTCAATAAAAAAGTAAATAAACTTAAATTAAGATATGTTTAAGCATATTTAATTTAATAATTTTTACAAGCAAAAACTGTAGCGAGCCTTACTTCGAAAAATAATTACTGTTTGTTTTGGAGGGGAATTTAGACATTAGTTTTGAAAATCGATTATGCTTACATTTCAAGTTATATTTGTATTTGAAAAGAAAAAAAAGAGAGACAAACATGGGTTACGGCCAACATTAGTCGTGTTGAATTTGTTTTACGAATTTAACTAAATTTTATTTAAATTAAAATGTCTTTTTGATAAACATATAGGGATGCTCAGCCCCCACCACCACCACTACCACCAAGCAACTCTCCGCCGAGCGCAGTATTGGTATTGTGGTGTCTTTCTAAATTTAGTTATTTTGTAACAAACCAAAAAAATATTTCCATAAGATATCTGAAAAATATAAATAAATTGTCAATAATAAACTATTATTCAGAGATCTTCTGAGCGACGCCAGGTATCCCCGCTAGTTAAAAATAAAGGATGGCCGAATGCATACAAGTCCATGAGCTTTAAAGGTAACAAATAAAAAGATAAAAAGATGTTTGCAGGACATAAAATTAAAAAAAAAAATAAAGTAAGAAAACGTTTTTTTTCTACACAAGCCACGAGGGCGATATTTACATGCGTATTATATTTTTTTTCTTTAAAGTTCAACACATTTCAAATGTCGACAATGAAAATGAATAAAGTTCGTAACTGCGTTCTTTCCAAAATGAAGAAATGGAAAATTTCCAATTTTTTTTTCTCCAGATAGCTGAAGAATAAAAGATGTTCAAATTTCTTCTTTACTATCTGTCTATATTTCTGAGATGAGGCATTATGTACGCTATTTACATTGTTCGGACTATCATCCTCATCTTTGTTGCCATATTTATCACAACGTTTCAGCCGTTGTACGCTCCGGCCTTCTTCAGGTGGTTGGAATGTCGAACTGAACCCTTTATTTCTTCTTTACTCTGTAATTTCCTTCGCAATATTCAGCGACTCTCTAGAGATTGGCTTAATTTACTGGTGATGTTATCTTATTTCTGGTTGCTCCTTTTCCCGCTCGGTGGTAGCCATGTTGTATGTATGTACTGGTTTCGATGCAGGATATGTTTAATATTATTTCAAAAGGAAAAATACAACTGCAATTTGTTTGCTCTTTATGAAAATTCAGGCATCTACAGTTGGGCTTAAAATCTTGAATTGATGTCAGCAACTTATGGCAACTTTAAGGCGTGAAAACCTCTTCAAATCAACTTCTCATGAAATATGTCTCTTTCTCCTATGGAGAAGCTACGAAATAAATAGTGACATTTCTATTTAGTCTCAGACTAATATTCGGAATATAAAAATTATTTCTTATTACCATTCAATGGTATAAATAATGAAATGGTTTTTTAACTCAGAAGTTTTTAGTTTTCAAATCATTTCTTCTATTTCAAAATATTCAACATAAAAATATACGTCGTTCAACAACGGAGAATTGGGGGGGGGGCACCGAGCTACCACGAAGTCCCAATCCTTTCGCGCGTCTTTCTCCAGATATCCAAGGGGAGCTTGCGTAATAAAAAAAAAAAAAATAAAACAAACAGAAAAAAAAAATACAGTAACTTTTAATTCTAACCAATCAGAGGATGACGTGACTAAAAATATTTTTTTAAAAAATCACATTTTAAAAAAAGAAACTCTAATTTAGACAAATTATTAAAAATAAAATATCGATCTGTTTTCAACGTAATTTTCTTAAATTAATTTCTTAAAGAACAAAAACAAACATTAAATAAAAGAAAAGTATCAGTTGGAACCAGTCTTTTTATAAGTTGATTTTTTAAAAGCATGAAGTTGGTCACAGGAAGAACTCTTTATTTATATACGCAAAAGTTCCCAAGACGTATATTATACAAATTTATTAAAATTAAGTGGTTGAAAAATTAAAACAAATTTTTATAACAAATATCTTTATTAAATAGAAAACTTAAAAGCTCTACGTGTTCTCTATTCAACTAAAAATGTGTCAACATTAATCTGTAATGAAATGGACTCTAAATAGTTGTGATAAAAACTAACGACTAGAATCTTATGTATTAGTATTCACAATTTCCTTTTGAACAAGATTTATGCAAAAAGAGAATCAAAATGAAATCGAAATAAGACAGTCCAAACATGTAAAACTCAATTCAATTGGTTGATAAATCTTTCGCGTGTCCCCTCCTTCCCCTTATCTGCAGAAATTTGTACATTTCCTTGGAGCCTGTCATCATAAATACAAATCGCTAAACGCTCCTGTGTTAGTTTGTTTTACGCCCACATGGCTTTGCCAAACTCGCCAAGACGCCGTTAGGTGACGATGTTATCTTCCTTCTAGCATACGGTAGAAGTAACATCAGCATAGGACCTGCCTCCAGCATGTGTATATCTTCCCCTGAGTGACTGGACTCCCTCTCTCCTCCACCCACCACACACACACAATTCATAACTGCTAACTTTTAATGTTTTCTTTCTTTTACAAGCATACTAATGTGTTTTCTCTCCTTTGTTACTTATAAAAAATTCAGATGAAAATATCGCCTTGTTGAAATTTATTCCATTCACCTCTACTAACAATGACGACCCTTCATATTCATATGTAAATTTTGTTTATCACTGTTTTTAGTCAAACTAGGACAGGTACTGCAACACGAGACAGGATAGTAAACAGTATTTTCCTTAATTTCCAGGTTATTAAGGAGAAAATATTATGTAAACACGACCCGCGTTTTGCTCTAAAATCTTTGAAAAATTTAGTTTGCTTTTTTGCGTTTTTATTAAATCAGTAAGTAATTAAGTCTTGTAATCTATAAAATATTTTAACAAACTTACAAACTTTCAATTCATAAACTTTGCATCATTTAAAATATATTTTAATATAATTGACAAAATATTCATTGCTTTCAGAGATTTAGAAAGAACTATTCTATTATTTTCAGTTAATCTGAGAAAAAACTCTTCGCTTGAAAGTTACTTGAATGAGAAAGAATGTCAGCGTTTACAATTTTGGGACATTTATTTTGCAGTTACATTAAAAAGCGAAAACTCTTACAGGCGGTTAGTAATGTCGTGTGTTTCTGTTGTGAAAACACGTGTCTCCCGGAATACCTACAACAAAAATGGCGGACTCGGTATGTGAGTTCACGTGAATAAATAAAAAGAAACAGCAAGAACCAGTACATGTAAAACAAATGATAATGTATTAACAAGAAAGGTATACAAGTGACTAAGACAATGATCTGTGTAACAAAAGAATGTGAAAATTTTTGTTTCAAAGTATGTGGTGTGAATGTGCGTAGGTACGTGTGTTATGTGTGTGTTTGTGTGTGATTTGTTCATGCGTTTCTTAATTGAAAACGTGTTTTTTTTCTGCGAGAGACTTACATGTTGACGTGTAAGCGGAAAAAGTAAGAAGCGAATGAGAAAAAATGTCGCAGAGCATTAATATCCCGGAGGACGTTCCTTAGTAGGGGTTTCAGGAAAGTAAGTGAAGTTAACTCCACAATATTCCCCTCCAGCTGGGTAGAGTTTTTTTTCTATCCATATGTAGAGTTCGTATAGGTTTGTTTCTGTCCTCATGAGCTGAAAAGAAAAGGTGTCGGAAGTGTGGTTGAAATGCATGTTTAAACATGTCGACGAAAATGTGCTTTGTGCTGTTATCAGAGTGCTGTGTTATTTTCTTTAGTGGGTCAGAGTCGTAGCACATCCTGGAAATTACGTCGGTAGTGTAAATTGTTCAACGGTTGCTATTAAAATTTTGTCTTTTTTACAATGCTCCACGTTAAATTGATTTTGTCGTCTATCGTATTGGTTCCTGTTCGTCGGAAAGATTTTGTTTGGAAAAGCCTCGTTTGTTTGCTATACGTGGATGATGTTGGCGCACAAAATTAAATAGAAACACCGTCGTGGCAAAGTTGAGCTGATGTAGAATTTCTACCGAGTGTCGAATGCATGCTTGAGAACTAAAAAAATTGCTATTATTATGATTTTTATATCCTACTTGCAAATTCTTAGTGTTGTTCGTGTGACATCGTCGTAGGGTGGAAAAAAAAAACGGACAGTGAGTCGCCTTTTGAAGTATGTCAAGTATGTCACACTTTATCTGATTAACCCAGAAGAAACAGTGTTGATTAAAGTTGAAATGGAGTTGTATTTTCGTTTTGTAGGAATTTTTTTTTCCGAGATGTCTGCCGGTTGAGGTAAAGTCGAGCATAATGATGCCTGAGAGAAGAAAAGGGCCAAGCAAAAAGACAGTAGAGATGAGGAGAATGCTGCTTGCCTACTGACGAACCATAGTAGAAATTGCAAAAAACATTAGGGTTTTTTTTTTGAGTCATACATTTTACAAAAAAAATGTATTTGCCGAGTCGTAGAACAACATTTGTTGTGTAGACATGTTGCAGTGTTTGAAATTTGATTTTGCTCTTTCATAGGGTCTAATCACAAATTTTGTAGCTGTGTAAATTGTTTTTGCTATAAGTTTATAGCGTCAGCCGTGCGTGGTATCGTAGGAAGAGAAGTTTGTCGATATTTTTCTTCACTGGCTCTCAGTTTGAAAAAGGTGTGTAAATATATATTTCAGTTTACATATATATATAGCCTTGGGTGTTTCTTGTTTTCAGGAGAAAAATAATAATTACGTCGGGGTTACCAATCTGTTGCGGGTGACATGGCAATGATATGTGAAAGAAGTAAACAAGAATGTGAAAACCTTTTGGTCCAAAGTATGTGATGTGAGTGAATGTGCGTACGTACGTACGTGTGTTGTGCGTGTGTGTGGTTTGTTCATTCGTTTCCCAATGGGAAATGCAAAAGACTTATACGTTGACGTGTAAGCGGAAAAATAAGAAGAGCGTGAGAAAAATATCGCAGAGTATTTATAGTCCAGAGAGCGTCCCCTAATAGGGGTTTTAGGAAAGTAAGTGGAGTTAACCCCACAAAACTAATTGCTTTCAAATTGTTTTACCGTAAGAATAAACGTGTGTGAATAACTATTTATTTCTAATTGTTTCAGTGAGAAAGTACTTAAGTGTTCAGAAATTTAGGTCTTCTTATTTTTCAATTGGCATACTTCGAAAAACTATTTACCTATAATTGCTTAATGAGATAAGAGTTCAACATTAGGAATTTTTATATTTTTCAGTTACCTTTATATGAACATTCATATTGTATATTTATATTCAGGGTACATTTCTACGAAAGGTACTTGACATCCGATGGCCTAGATCAATGAGTAAATGAAACGGTTTACAAACGAACTGAATAGAAACAATGAATTCGCATAATTAAATAACAAACATTATGATGGTTTGGCCACATTCTTGG